>JAAAKE020025094.1:0-10185 GCA_010014785.2 Anisolabis maritima | reverse complement strand
AATTTAATATATTTAGGATTAATTGATTGCTAAATTTGGAAAATTTTATTTTGTTAGAGATAAAATAAAATGAATTTGATTTACTAATTACAAGAGCCTCGCTAATTGATTTGTAATTTTATACAATAAATTGAATTTTAATCAATGTAATGAAAATAAATTATTAAAGAAAAAATAATATAATAATAGGGAAAATCAAATAATGTAATTTCTTCTTTTGACTCACTGATTATTGTTCGGTATTATTACGGACCAGCGAGCCATGTGGACACTAAGGTCTTATTCAGAATCATTCCTAAACAAAAATTTAACTTGAAGCGAATTTTATTGTGTTTATTATTATACAATGAAATGTTTCTTCAATGGCTAATTTAAAGTTCTTAATTAAGTACTCTAGTGAAAATTTAAACTCAAAAAATTCTATAATAAAAAAAGTATAAAAATAGATTTCTCTTAAGAGGCCCAACTCTAAACTTCAAAGAATATTCTCCTGACATTTAAGAAGTAAAATCATAAAATTAATAAATTATAAATATCATGCACTTGGAGCTGAATGGCGAGAAGTGCAACCACGAGTTAACTGAGACAAGACTGGCATTTCCTGATATCTCAATTCTCATCTTTTCCCCTTCCCTTCCTCCCTCCATAACAAACACGTCAGGCTGTGCGAGGGATTGACTTTTCGTATTTAATGCCGACCTCAAATCAAGGGATAAAGCAAATGAAATTATAAATATCATATATTAGTTTATGAAATAATAATATTTAAACATATAATGGCAATTTATTAGATCTTTATTCTGAAAAATTTGGGTACAGCAGGGAAGCGAACCGAGTCCTTGCTAAGGGAGCTCCACCCTTCACGTTCTGAGACACGAAATCGACAAAATTCAACTATGAGGGGCCTGGGTTTGATTCCCGGATATACCTAATTTTATTCGGAGATGTGAGTTAAAAAATTTTTTGTATGACGATAATAAAATTAATAATAATTTATTGTATGAGAAAAGATGAAGGAAAAACGTAAAATTCAGGCCAATTGATTTGACCATGAGATGTTTCTGTCCTAGCTTAGGACCATTCTCAGGCTTTTAAGGACAATAATTTAAGTAAAAAATCTTTTTCATTTCGCATGAGGATGATCCACTTGGAAAAGTTCGCCAATGTTGTTTTATTATTATGAATGGTAACCACGAGGTATCAGAGGTCAGACTGTATTTTCTACTATGCCAGTCTTTTCCTCAACAAGCTTCGGCTGATCTATTTCTTGTTATATGTGAAATTTCATATGAGGACCCCGATTCACGCTTAATCAATAAAATCATATATATAATATAATTAAAATAAAGTGGAAATAAAATAATTAACTGAATCAAAAAATAAATCAAAGTGAAAAAGTAGAGCTGGCAATTCTCCCTTGAGATCTTCGTCCCTTGCTATCGTTTCGGTCTCAATCAGCAATTGCTCCCTGGCTCTAACAAAACTTACTTTTCGGATTCTTTTTTATTCTCCCCAATCAACTTTTGACGCATTCGAGATTGAATACTCGAAGGAATCTTCTCTGATCGAATAACCCTTTTCTTTTTTTATACTTTTTTTTTACTAATACCCTCCATTTCCTTCAATCGTTTGGTTTGTTAACATCTTAGTAGCTTTTTTTTTAATTTTTTTTTTTTTTTTTTGTTAAAAATAAAATAACTAGTTTAATTTTCCGCCTGGTTTTTATTTCTGTAAGCTATTCAAAAAAATTTTTTTTTATTTGCGAAAGAATTGTAAATATTGTGTTAGCGTAGGAAATTCTGGAATATTAAAATATTTTGATTTTATATTGTTCGCAAGGTAAAGAATAATTTTTTCAACTAAATGTTTAATATCTCGATAAAATCGTGGGAGGCTCAATGAAATTTTATTTAAATTCCTATAAATGATATTTCCAAGTATTAGTGAGAGCCACACGCTTTCATTTTAATTCCATATACTTAATTTATTTTGCATGTACATAGGGCTGGTTTTTTTAAGTCTTTTTCAAAATCTGAGGTCATTTAGATTCCGTTCATATTTATTTACATTAATTGATAGCCAATATAATTCAAATAACTTGGCACGAGAGGCGAGACCTCTATCTTTGTGTTAAGGCCAGGGCCCCAAAGGGCTGATTGCCGCCCATAGTGTAATTTGTCATCTCAAAAGCAAAGAAAGTGGTCCATTGATCATGCTACCTCAGATTAGCCAAATGTACATGTTCAACAATTTTATAAAAAATCATTTTCTTTCATCATTTTTTTTCTTCATTCGTTTTAAAGAAAAAATTTTAAATTTTGATGGTGAAATTTTTTCAAAATTTTTTCTTTCATTTCCACTGCGAAATTCTAAAATCCTGCTTTAAGTCTGAGAGGCACCCTCTATGGCCAAACAACGCCCTACATATCTCCCACATATTGGTATCTTAAACGAGATTATATTTCCTAAATTTTTCGATTTTCTCAAACTGTGAAGATCAAATATCGTCTTTTTTTTCTTTTTTTTTTTTTTGAAGAGTTTTTAAAAACTTTTAATATCATGCTGACTTTTTAATTAATAAAATTAAGATTAAATTTTTACGGGATTCTCTCGTGATGCTAAATCCCCTCTCTCTTTCGCTTTATTTTTCTTAGCTGTTGATAAGAATTCTATGCATTTTTACTCTGCTAAGATGAATGATGAAATGATAAGACACAAAAGGTGAATTCGCAAAATAAATAAATAAATAAAAATAAAAATTTATTTAAAAAACATATTTTTTGATTTCAGTCTGATATAAATTAAAATATTTAATTAAAAATTTGAATAATAAATTATTAAAACTTTTTGTAGAAATGAGAGAAAAAGTTAATTCATCGCAGGAAACAAACCTAGAAATCTAGCTCAACTAAAATTTCATTATACGAATTTTAATTATCTTTATACATCCCACTTAGAAGAGTGAAAAATATTAAATCAAAATAAAATTTTCAAAGTTTATTAATTTTTATTCTTATTAACAAGGAATTAAACTACTTAATATTTTAATGAAAATATTGTTTTATAATTAGCCTATAAAATTTTCATAAAAAATTTGACTTTGTGATACCCATATATTAAATGTAGAATATAAGGAAAGAAAAAAAAAATTGAGTTTTCAAAAGAAAAACAGTCCAAATACATCATTCAGTCTGTCTGTCTATCTGTCTGTCTAACCTCAGAAAGGAAAAAATAATATTCGAAGTTCAAATTTGATATTTAGTCACGACAAAGTTTTGAAAAAAATCGGCAAACCGGTACTATTACTTATTACTTTTTGTAATATTCTCAAAAACCGCTCTAATGATTTTAATTAAAATTATTATATATATCTTATAGATACGATAAGCTTTAAGATGTATTAATCATTTTCTATCTATAAATAGTGCTTTATGAATATAAACGATTTCCCTTTCTATAAATACATCCAAGATAATTTTTTACACATATCACCAATATAAAATTTTTATTCATAATTACCTTTAATTTCATTTGGGAGACTTTGGAAGTTGGACCAGTTTGATATGACCAGAAAGGAGGATCAAATTTTTCCTGGGATCGTGAAACAAGTATTTCTTAAATATATTAGTATTTTAATTCAATATATATTTAACATTTGTATTTTATATTTAATAATCTTAAAAACCAGAAGCATCAGCTCATTCCGATATTTTAAAATAATATTTAAGGTGATAGTTTTAGTCTTTTTAGACATTTTAACATAAGGATAACTATTAATATAATATCCTTCCGTTTTCTAGTGTTTTCCAATGAATGCATAAAGAGCTATTTCACACACGTTAACTCAAGACGACGTCACTTTTAAAGATAGGGAAATTCTGGAACGGATGACCGTCGTTGACTAAAACTGTCCTGATCCAAAGCGCGATTTCCCAACACGGAACGGAAACACATTAACCAAATTAAGTACATAATCAAGCCTTGTTACCCAAGACTTTTCTTACACGCACTCGTCTTTATCTAAGTCCATCGTTAACCAAGGCACCATTGTATTTTAAAATGTTGGGAATTTTTTAAATTTAATATATTAATTATATTAAAACTAAAAAAAAAAAAATTAAAAATCGCACTTGATATTATATGAAATCTATTACAAAAATAATAATAAAGGAAAAATTATTTGACCATGTTTGATAATTTGGAATTCAAGCCTTATCTTATTCCTATAAACTAAAAGGAATCTCAATGCAAAATTTCAATGAATTTGGTTGTATAGTTTTTGAGTTCTGATCATTAATATGTCAGTGAAAGTTTTATTTTATTGATACATATATTTAATAATGAATATTTATTTTTGTAAAAACATATCATTATATTTATTTATTTAACTCTTTGCTTTTTTAAAGTTAATATAATTTTACGACGTTAGAATGTAGATGAAATGAAAATCAATGAAAGCAAAGTAAAGGTGAAAGCCGAACATTTAAAGTAAAGGTGATAAAAATACTAAAACTTTTCTAATAAATAAAATCTCAAGCATCAAAGATAGATCTCGCTTTTTATGTTTAAGTAATATGAATATTTATTTTATTTTTATATAACAAAAGAGTGAACAGTAATGGATCATGTACATGTATTTTTAGAAGAGGGTATTAAATGAAATAAAAATAAACAAGCTTTAATTAAATTTGGAAATTATTATGTTCTTGAGAAATAAAATATTTTTAAAACATAGAACTGGAGTTTCAGGTCCAAAATTTTATCACAATAAATCGCAATAATCTGAAAGATCGAATGTGGCTAATTACATCAACTCAGAAAATAGGATTTAGATTTCATTTCTTTCAAGAAAAATAATAGAAATAAATCGGGAGTGGACTCCCCTTCCGGTTGCTGGAAGTGGACCATATTTTAACCATGGTCTTAGATTTTGATGTGATGTAGGTATATTTGACGTCTCCGTGAAATCATATTAGAGTTATAACGATGTTTAGAAAAACGCTTCTGTTTACGGGAAATAGCCCAAGAATTGAAAGCATATGTAAAATTTGATTGATCTAGCTAAGCTAGATAAAGCTTATTCGAGTTATCGTGTTAACGAACATACACACAGACATAATTCGAAAATGGTATTTTGGGACTCAGAGAGGCCCAAAATGTCAAGAACGATCCAAATGTCGAGATCAAATTTTTGGACGATTACAATACTTTCCCCATACTAGTATATGAGAAAGTAAACAACTCATGATATTGTAGATTTGCACGTGTTGAGGACCGAACTTGACAAACCATATTATAAACCAGAGTATAATAGTTTTTTGGATATATTTTTTGCACTCGACCAGTAAAAAATTCCCAATATTTATCAGATCTCATGGCAAAAGTTATTAAGTGAAAAATAAATAAATATTATTTTATATATTGTATATATTTCAAATAAATAACAATTTCAATTAACGTCCCGACTCCCGTATAATTCATTCACCGCTCAACTACCACAACTACCAATGATAACAACAACAAAACAGCATGGCGATGGCACTCCACAACTCCCTGCTTAGCAAGAGTACTTAGAGAGTGGGGAGGGGATAAAGCACTTAGACTTATAATTCTCAGTTATAGGCAGCCAAGGTACAAACCAAACTCCTTGAAAAATTCATCCAACTCAAGATACTTTTGGGAAATGAAAAACGAAGAAACCCCAGTACAATCCCCCTAAAAAAAAGTTAATCTCTTACAAATATGACTGAAGAGAGATAGTATAATACTTGTAGGCGGAGCTTACACTCTTATAATATCCTAGATCGGAAGAGCTCCGAAAGTGGATTCATTCTCAGAGGAGGTTTTCATACAATTAGCTTTTGGGAGCGAAGATCCTTCTTTTTAATTTTCAGTAAAGATTTAAAATGTGTACTAGAATGTATTCACGGATTTATTGTATATATGATAATAACTTCAATCAGGGGATCCCAAGCTATTCTAGATGCAGAACAATGATATAAATAATAAAGAACAAAGCATAAGTATTTAATATTACAAATATAAATATTATGTAGTAAGAAAATTAAATACATTTTGTAAAATAATATATATTTTATAAAAATAAAGTCATTCTGATCAGTTGTCTGAATAAAAATATATTTTTTATTTTTTTATTTTTGAGACAGCTTGTGCGTTTTTAATAATAATAATAATAAATAATAAACTTTTATTTTCCTGCACTGCATTATTTTAAAATTTTTTCTCCACCCACACTCTGGGAAACCATGACAAAAAGGTCAAGTTCTGGAAAATTATTTCAATTTATTTATCGTATATTTAATTTCTCAGAATGTTTATTTATTTGCTTTTAAATAACAACAAAAATTAAGAAGGACCTTTACTTTTTTGTCAGGATTTTGTTTTAATATGCAATAGAGTATCAATAAAAATATCATACTCGAGATATAATTAAAGTATAAAAAGGATTCCCTGGCTATTGTATTTTTTTTATGAACGACCGAAGCTCTATAAAGAGCCTCCGTAACTCAAACAGTTTGTATAAAAGTTGTAAAAAGATTTGTAATAAAGTTAACCTTAGCGTTAGCATTTAGAATAGGACCAGGTCCAGTCCTTGCTTTTTTTTCGAGAGTTAAAAAATGTTTCGGCCATTTTGCGCTACTTGTCTTCTTTATGGCCGTTTATCCGTCACACAGCTAACGGTAAAACTTTTACCTTAATGTTACCTATAATTCGTGCTGCATCCCCGGGCTATCCGGTATCAAAATCACTTCCAACAATAATAAATGGAATATCAATGAGAAGAGAAGCAAAAAAAAAAAAAATACAGTGACATCAATTATTCAAAATTAGCAAAAATATGCAGTTTAAAAAAATGGAAGCTGCTGCTAGAGCACAATTGCATTCCCTCGACGCTAACTTAATTAGCTCCCAGTCATAATAACTTCTCTTAAAGTAATTTAATTGAAAAAAATAATAATAAAAACACAACTTATTGCTTTGTGGAAAATAATTGGTTCGCTTTTTAATGAAAACTCATTTATATTCCGCTATGATTCTTTTTAATTGCTTTAACACTTTATAAAAAAGATTTTTACCAGATTTTAAATAATAAACTTAAGGGAATTTTTCTAGAAGTGTATTTTAATTAAAGAAATTACTAATTTATCTTCTGACAGCTATTTTATAAATTACTACAACTAATAATATTCATTTCAATGAAAGAGCACAATTAATTTATTTATCAAATTAAAGAAAAAAATTTGATTATAGATGCTTTTGTTTATTCTAGTTCACCAAATTTAATATTTTTATGATAAAAATATTTGAGTATAATTGGCGCTTTCCGGATTCGAAGTGGGTTCTTTCACTTTTGGGACGGTTATGCTCATCACGTTTGCCAATACATAAGTGGAAGGCGAAGGATTATACTTACTGTAAAATCTCATTTATAATACGCATGCTTGATTTAGTGAGACATTTTCCGAAAAATTAAAAATTCGTATATAATACGCACCTGTAATTTTTAAAAATTTTATTTTAAGAAATCGAATACATTTGAAAAAAGAACAATACAATCAGAAAAAAACTTAAACAAAAGTTATCTAAACACTTGATAGATTATAAAAAAAGAACCTAGATTCTTAAAAAATAAAATAAAAATTACAAACAAAAAACGGAAAAGTTTTACAAAAAAAAAAAAAAAAAAAAAAAACAATTATACGCTAGTATAATACACCACGTTTTTGTTGTGCTAAAATTAATTTTAAAAAAAGTGCGTATTAGACTTGATATTTTACGGTAGACAGCCATCTAGCATCATAATTCCTCGTTTGGAAGTGTCGCAGTCTCTTGACTTGAGTCTAGAATGGTGATGCTATTGTAGTTTCTCTCGGGCTTGCTAGATGGCAGTTCAAATATAAGGTGTTATATTTTAAGGTGAAATGTTACTTTCCCTTATATATCTCAACGAAGGGGAGGTGATGTTGATGAGAACAATATGGATGTTAATAAGATTTATGTTTTTATCTATTTTATTTATATTTTCAATATAAGGGCTAACCAGTTTAATCCGAAATTGCGGCAGTCGACGAAAATTGATTTCCTTCAGAGAATGGAGGGGGGAGAAGGAAACGTGAAACCCCTTCTACAAATACGCCACTGCAATATATTAAGAGTTTCATTGGATCCAACTGCGAAGCCAACTCGGAATGAAATTTCCAAACTGACACTAGATATGAATCTATGGAATTATTCGCAAGGGATTCAGCATGGAACAATAAGGCCTCAGCATCCATATTATTCATATTCCCGGCAGGTGGAATTTTTTTCCGGACAAACTTTTTCCTTTTCTATCATTGTCCTTCTAACTTGGAGGCCTTAGCGTTTGCCAGCTGAAAACTTATTAACCGATTCGCTATTTTAATTGGTTTTTAATTAAATATTTAACCAACCGAAAGATTGAGAGGCGCCAATTCATTAACACCTTTGATTTCGTTAGAAAAAATTGCAGGTGGAAAATCGATCCTCTTTAAAAAAAAATTTAATTAATTTATTTTCATTTTCAATTTAGTGAACTAAGATTTTAGTAAAAATGGAAAAAATTTAATTTCATAAAAAAACTTTTCGGAGCCTTCTCTTTTCCTATTAAGTTTGAATCTATTCTACCCAATCCTCTCGGCTCAGGGCCGATACAAGTGAAAAGAGATTATCCCCTCCCCTTGGCTTAGGAACAAATACCCCCACTAAGACTTCACCAATTACGAAGGAAGTTCTTTTTCCATAATTAACTCTTTAATAATAACACAAACTAAATAATTTTTAAGTTTTGCTGTTTTTTTGATATTTTTTATTGTATATTATAAATCATAAAATTAAATGGTACGCTAATTCTTTTTGAGCTTCTATAATTTTCCTTAAACCTTGTCCACACCTATCCAGTTTGGATTAGTTTATTGTGCAATTAAGTGCGAATTCCCGTCCATAGAGGAAGCGCACTGGGGAGCACAACGTGCTTCTTGTGGACAGGATATTACAAACTTTTGAGTAATAAGAATAATTTCAATTAATATAGATTTCAACAAAGTTTGAAGACTTTACAAGAAGTAATTTTGTTTTATAGTATAAGCGCCTATATATACTCAAGTTTTTATCTTGCCTTATTCTCCGGCATTAATCTCGACTCCTATATGCTCTATTAAAAAAATATCTTACAAAAAATGAGTTAAGAATAAAAAACATTTATCTAATGATGATAAATAAACGAGGAAGATAAAAAAATGGACCGTCACGCGTCTAAAGGTATTACTTAATATTTATTTTTATATCTCCTATAAATAATATTTGATTAAATAAGTATTTACAAAAAAGTTAAAATACTAAGAAAGAATATTTTATTAAAGGGAAAATTTGTTAAAAAATGTTAGTCTAAACAGATTAAATATAAGTTTCTTTTTTATTTTGAGTATAGAATTTTAAAGTAACAAAACTTGTTCTTGGTGAGGAGAGGGCTGCGATTTATAGATTAGGTAAAAGGATATGTCCAATTTAAGGAAGACCTTCCCTACAAGAAAAATAGGATTAAAAAAGAGAGAGAGAGAGAAAGGGAAAAGGCTCGGTGAGCCTCAGGCTTGGATTATGCAGAACGAAACCTTTGAGCCTAATAGAAATTAATATCTTATCATAAAAATGGAGTTATTTTTAAAAATAAAAATATTACTTAAGCATTTAGCAAGAATGCAAGAGAGAAAGAAAGAGAGGGAGGGGGTGGCAAAGATTAAAAGCAAACACTAAGAAAACTTTTTAAAATAAAACAAGCAGAAGAAGACCCAGTGCGAAGCGTCGGAAAAGGTTCCGCCAATGCCGAGAGAGAGAGAGAGAGAGAGAGAGATTTGTAAAATCTATAAGGAATAAATCAAAGTTGCAAAATGCCTCGCATCTGCTCTTGACTCTCTCTCTCTCTCTCTCTCTCTTTCACTCACTTAACTCACAACTTAGAAACTTACTCTGGGTTTTCTTTTAATGAGTCTTGTAGCTTTAGGCCCTTTGCACACTTGACGGTTAAGTCACAGTCTAAGTAACATCAAGTTAAATATCTTTATCATTAACTTACGGTATGCTTCCTCGCGCAACAAATAGTCGTAATGCACGTGAAGCGGCTCGTGGTAAACAAACCGGCCGTACTAT
>JAAAKE020025083.1:0-10186 GCA_010014785.2 Anisolabis maritima | reverse complement strand
CGAGACATGTGCCCAAATCCCACGATGCCAGTCGTTGTTTTGGTTTGTAAAAATTTATCTAATATTAAATATCAACCATGAGAAATTTTTCTAGATCTCTTTTAAATGGAAAGAGAATTTTAAAAAAATTGGAAATTTTTGTTATTTAACATTAATAAATAAATTTTACGTAAAATATTTTGTTTTAGACAGTTTTTCATTTACAATTTAGATATAAATCACAGTCTTACATTTAGAGATTTTCAATCTGGAGAAGGGTTCAGAATGAGCCGAAACGTTGTAAAAGGAAGTTGTTACTGTTTTTTAACTATAATAGAGGATCAGCCTTTGGATGCTCAATAAAATCTCGCAACGTTTGATAGTTATATTTAGGCCCAACGGTGGTCAGCTTGTATTTGAAATACATATATAGAATAATAATGTACATAAGAGGGACAATGTTTATTTATGCTTGTATTAATTAACAAATAACTCACAGTTTTACCGAAAATGTAATTTATTTAGAAATATCAAAAATTTTATTTTAAGGTAGGTTTAAAAATTTGTCACACATTTTTTCAATAATAATCGTTGATTAATCAAATAAAAGGTCAAAAAAAAACACCATTTTATAATAAATAGCAAACCGTTAAAAGGATGTGAAAAAGCGGATTGGAAGAAAAATTCCAAGAATAAAAATTGGGACTAGAAGTGAAGAGAAAAAAGAACGAAAAAAAATTTGTTAAAAAAAGTGGGATTTCAATGCCTGCCCGGATTATTAATCTACTCAAAATGATCTATTATTCGTTAATTAGGTAATCAGTGAAAAGTACATAAAAAGTAAAAGCAAAATGTTTTCAAAATTATTGCTCTAATATAAATGTACCGATAGTCAAGGGCTTATATTGTAAAAATTGGTAAAATATAAAATATAAAAATTTGAAGAGTGGAGATTTTTTCCTATTAGTAATAATAATATATTTTTATAATTAATGTTAAAAATATTTTTTATTAGGTCGCAATTTTTCGCCGTAAGGATTTATTGAACTATAGTAAGGTAAATAAACATTCAAGCTAGTAATGTTTTATTTTTTTTGCAAAAAAAGTTTTAATTATTATCTCACTCTAGAAATAGGTATTTTATTATAATCACTAAATAAAATCCAAAATAATTTTATATTTCATATTTTATATATAATGTAAATATAAAATGAATGCAAATAGAATTGATAAAATAAATATAATTAATGTTTTTTGTTTGTTAATATTGTAATAAATAATAAAAAAATTTTAATTCTAAATCATTTTTTTTTTTTTTTTTTGTTAATGAAATCAACATTTTAAAATGTGATCGAAAAAAGAATTGGTGATAGAATATAAGAAAAAGACTGAAATGGAACGAATTGCCAATCAGGGAGTCCTTCTCTCTAAATGTAAGCCTCAAGATGAGAAGAAATAAAATGAAAAAAGGATTTTGTATAAAGAAAGTTACAAAAACAAAAATAAATGAAAAAGATCAAATGAATTTCTTAAATAGAAAAAATTTTATATTACCCCGCCCCAATGTATATAAATATTCCTGGATAATTTGTATCGTTAATAAATATATTGTGTACGATTTAAAAGACTAAATGCCGATTAGGCTTGAAAAAACCCTTAAACAACAAATGAAATTCTCAAATAGAACTGTAAATTTGTTCATTTCTTCCATTTATAAAATAAATTCTTTTGGATTTAACAAGAAAAAAAATCTTTAAGCGATTGCGTGAGAAAAAAATTAATTAATTAAAAGAATTTATTTATTTCCTTTTTTTTTTTTCTCGCTCTTCAAGTGACATGAAGAAATATCTGAAAATAATGAGGAACTGGAGTGTGTGTGCAATCTCCTTTTAATAAAGAAAAAGGGGGACGTGTGCCGGCCGGAAGCCGACAATGAGAGTGAGAGAGAAGCCTTTGGCGATCAAAGGAGCCGTCGCTTCTTTGCTCCTTTGCCTCCGATGATGATGAGGAGCCCCCACGCAGATGCAGCCTCCGCCCGATCCACTGGACGAGAGGCGATCAAGTGGGGGGGAAAAAACCATATGGGGATGAACGAATATGATCTGTTGATAAGCGGGTGAACTCATTTTAATTCATAAGAGATGTGACTGTTGGAAAAATTTATTCATACCATCAATAAAAATGACAGTAATCGAATACAATTTGATAGACCGATGGAAGGGTTAAAATTTCTCTTTGAAAATTAAACCTTGAGTTGAAAAACAAATAAATAAAAAGAAATAAAAATCACAGAAGACATTTGTCAAATTCCCCGCCAGATAACCAATGTTAGGTGATCGGTGAGCGATAATTTAAAGAATTGTAAAAAATCGTATTCAGAGGATCATACGAATACTGCATATATAGCGAGAAAGTATCACGATCGCAAAAAAAATTGATATCGAAATTTTTTACACACATTACCACTGTCGATGCTCTGCGGAATTAAAATCCATCATTACTTAAAAAGAGTCGTTTGTCAGAAACTCAATATCCCTATGTCGTTAAACTTGTGACTAAGAGAACTAGTCAATTCCAGTCTTCATTTTGTTCCCATCACCTCCTAATCTTCCAATTTTTCCCAAAACTTATAACCTCTATTCATATCTAACCTCAAAAGCCTCTTCTAAAATCTTCCTTTTGGTTTTTCCACACTCCCTCTTACTCTACCTGTGTGCATGTGACCAACACAATTGCACAATTATAAATTTATTCTTAGGAATCATTCATACAGTCCATCATTGATAAGAGTGAAAATAGAAAAACTAAATTAAGAGTAAGATCTAAAGACAGCTCTACTATAAATTTCTTTCTTTGCATTATTATCGTATTTCGGGAACCAAAAGAGACGCTTAGCTCGGGTATCTCTTGGTCGCCACCCACGTGAGACTCTGAGTGATCTACTATTTCAATTAGTTAAGGGATGTAATGTATGCATTTTTTATATTAAAGAGTCTTCTGAAGAAGTAAGGGCTAAGTAGCGTCAATAATTATTAATAATAAAAAATAAATAAATAACATGCTACGATTATAAAATCCAAAAATCTAGCCATACGACCCCGTAAAAAAAAATTAATATAGAGTATAACGCTTCGGACACTATTTCTGCCGCCGACATGAGATATATGCATAGTTGCAGATAAATTGTATTAATAACATTTTTTGTATTATTAATTACTAAAATAAGCCATGATTAATGCCAAAATTCTTTTATAATAACAATAATTGTGAAAGTCTAAATTACCTGACCCCTGTTCCTTTCAAAGTGTTTTTTTTTTAAGTTGGAAGAATTCAAGTAGCCAAATTATTGCTGACGAGTATATTAACTATTATTATTGGAATAACAAAACATCAAATTAAAATATATATATTTCTTAGAAATTTATCTAATCAAAACAAGTATCTAAATATTTTGTTTGATTTTATTTTAAGATTTTTTATAAATAAATGATGATTCTAAGAAGATAATTGGGAAAAAAAAGACGAAAGGTTTCGACTTGGTGAAATTTAGACATCTTCAGAAGGAAAACTGAAAATATATATGAGCTAAAAGTTGTTTAATAAATTTAATAAGGTAAAAATCTCAGAATGGCTGGAGATCCTGGGTTCGACCCCAATGAAGAGCTTATCTTAAAAAATTTTAAATAAATAATGAAAAATATAATTTGAATTACATCAATTTCTGAATTTTGTCAGTAGTTCGCTTCCCGTCCTGAGGGACAAAAATGTATTTAAATAAATAAGGACGAAGTCTAAATGGCCTCAGATGCCGAAAAAGACTAAAAAAAAAATTTTTGAATTTCTTTGACTAATTATAAATATTATAAAAATTTTGTGTCACATGAAATAATTATTAATAAGCTCGAACCCCATGAACGTCATTGTTTCCGATTCTTTCTCAAAAAAAACGACAAAAATTTTATTCTTACTTGTGCCAGAATAATTTTCTCTTCAGTGAATATATTTAAAAAATTTAATAAAAATATTTTGTTGAAATTTTTCTATTAAATTAGTTTCTCTTCTATTTTTTTAATCAAATTTATTAAATTTATTTTTATAAAAACAAATCATTTTACCGAGAGGGAAATTTCCCAAGAACTCGATTTTGTTTTCCCTTTTTGGGGATTAAAGGAGGGTAGCCAATTAAAAGCCAATAATAATCAAACACAAACACCATTAAAAAAAGAGTGAATGAGAGAGAGAGAGAGAGAGAGAGTATAGAATGCTGATGAACTCCGCTGTCATTCGATTTTTTTTTATTATTTTTTCCAAACCCGGATCAACTGTCGCATGCAATTAACCACTGATGACGTCACTAGCCACCGCTCAGTTATTGGATTCACAAATTGTGATTAATTTACACCCTAAAATTGCTGTTTTAAAAATGCATCAAGTAATAATTGTCCTATTTGAAAATTAAATTCAAATGTTTAACTCTGAATAAAAAGAATTATTTGAGATCAGAAAATTTTTTTTTAATCTAATAAAAAATTTTTAATTATCAAATTTATTTAGTTACTACTAGGTACGTGTTATACCTAACCCGGGAGCTAGCCTTCTTAGAGGTTCAATTTTTTAATAATATAGGAAATTTTTTTTAATCCATTGATATACTCTGAAAAATCAAATTAATTTTATATATCTAAGGTCCGATTGTTTATTGTATAGTTAACAATAATAATGGGAAAGGAACTCTAAAAATATTAGATAAAATTATCTTTTTAATACATCAATTGACAACAATAAGAAAAATTGAGTAAGAATTCCAAACCAGAGCCAAGCAACACCTCAGTCAAAGTCCGACACCAACGTGCATTTGTCAACTAGCAGAAGCCTCCTCAAAACCACTTACAATATTTTATATTAATGCCATAACAACAATAGACAAGAAAGAATTCCTCAATAAAATTTCACATTTCATAGATCCACCTAACATAACAAAATTAATTTAAATTTGAAATCCTTTCGGCCCTGTTCTATTTTATTAAAAACAATCAAATAGGACTATAAAAGAAAAATAGTTTTATAATGTTGTAATTACTTATATTTTTATTATTCTTTTTTATTATTTTTTTTATATAATGCATTTTTAATTGGAAAGTTATGATCCAAAAATCAAAATAAATCAAAAACATGAATTAAAAAAAAATTAATAATTATTTTACGAATAATAAAATAGGTGACTGCGCTTTAGAGAGAGCCACCCAAGTATGTTGTGCTCATTATTACTCATTACTTATAATTAATTTCACAATAAAAATAATTTGTCTAAAGACATCTTCATCTTCGCCTTTTAAAAAGAGAATTTTATAAAATTTGAGGTAGATTAATTTATGACCTTTTAAGTATTTTTACTATATTTTGTAAGTAAATATAATCAAAAATTATTTCTAACATATAAAAAAAAAGTGGCCGGAGAAACTGAAGGAAGTGGAGAGGTGAAGAGCCTCACTCCCAAATATGTGCATCGGGAATTGGTGAGGGGAGCCAGATCCCGGCGATTGGGTATGGTGTGTGCCAAGAGTGCACAACGCACCAGGAATAACTAAATGGGGGAATGATTTTTTGTAGATTTTGAAGATTTTTATGCCTTTAATTAAAGGCTTGTCCCTCAAAAAATTTTGAAAATTTAGTTGGCCTTTATTTCTTGCAAGTAGATAAGAAAAAAAAAAATCTTTATTTTTTTTTTGCAAACATCTACGTTTCGGATGTCGGTTTAAAAGGTCATAAATTAATCTACCTCAAATTTTACAAAATTCTCTTTTTAAAAGATGAAGATGTCTTCAGGCCTTCTTTAGGACGTTGCAATTTATAGAGCAATCATTGATTGCTCTATTACGCTCATTTGTCCTGAGTATTTTTTGTTTGTTTTATAATCAATAATAATTATAGTAGATGATGATATATGACCAGTAATGAATGAGAAATGTAAAAAATTTTATTAATAAAATATTTTTCTTTTTGTTAGCTGCTTGCAAAAAAAAATTCCAAATACAACATTATCCAGTGAACTTCCTTCGCTTTTAATCATATTTAGTCTAAGGCCGTTGTTTTGTGAGGGCTGTAGTAGTTAGGGAGAGGATTCACGGATACCTGGAACCCATCTCCAATCGTCCATTTCCATTTTATTTGTGATGTTTGGCGCCCTGAGAAATACCTTTCCTTCATGTTAATAATTATTTTATTTTTATAATTCTAAATATATATTTGTTAAATATTCTCAAAAAATAATAAAAATCTCTTTTATAAAAATAAAAATAAAATTTTCTATGTATTTAAAATATGTCTACTTATTATCTTATCTAATACATTCAGAAAATTTCGCACTTTAGCATTTACTAGTTCAATGTAGGAGATACATTAAAACAAAAGATAGTAAATTAATTATTTGAAAAAGACTAAGAAATTTGTTTTTTTTTTTTTTGGATAGGTCGTATTAAGTGACTTTTGTCTATTTCTGAGTTTAAAAGATGCCTTTTTTTTTTATAAAAAGATGGAGATATTTTTTGACCTCAGAATGTTAATAAATTAAATTTATGTGAAAAAAAAAAAAAAAAAAAGATTAAATTCAATTAGCTAATCATACAAAAGGTATATTTTTAATCGCAATTCGAAAAACAATCAAAGTAAAATTTCCGGGTCGTCGGATATTTTCCGGAGTGTCGATCAATCTTGGAGGGTGTCGATAACGTCATGGCCGCCGGACAAGTTTCCAAATAAATCAGCCCCGATTTTTATCCCCGATTGAAATAGCAAGAAAAAAAACTCCCTCGTATATTTTCTCTGCCGTTAAATCATTGATTATGTGCCCGAAGAAAAATGGGACTGAATCCTATTTATAGCCACATAGCGAATTATCTATTTTTCAAAAGCTAGAAACCAATAATTTTGCCACGGAAATTACGAAAATGTGTTTTCTTATTGAATGGTAAACAGAGAATAAATAAGAAGAGAATTATTTCTACATATAAATAGAAATTACGGAGAAATTACCTGCAACCTTCAAGTTGAATCTTGGATGGGATACGGCTAGGAAGAATCAACAAACTAATAGAAACGGGAAAAGAAAGGGTCTATTAGTATACCTAAAAATTCACATTTATTTATTTTGGTATAAATAAATTTATATTATTTTGGTCAACTGTCCATCACAAACAACAATAAAAGTATTTCTATGTTATTCAAATAAGGCTCGCTGCACTAGTGACCTTAGCCTTAGAACACATCGGTAAACGTCGCAAAAAAGCGATGCTCCATTGCATTGTATGCACTAGGTCTTATGATGTTTATTAGAGTTTCTGGTGATAGCGTATAAGAAATTCGCGTGTCATATCAGTTTTTTTTTTTCTGAATAAATAATACTAATTCATTATAAAAATTTTAGCGGTTCTAATTATTATTGTAAATATATTTTTAAGTCTTTTCAGCAACTGAGACCACTTTGAATTCGTCCATATTTATTTTAATTAATTAATTGTTAGTCTATAAATAAATATGGTTCGTATAATAATAATAGAATCAGATGCCGAAGATTAAAAAATTATTCCATATATGTTGTTTTCCCTTTTTATCTAATATTTAGAATTAAGGGTTATTCATTGCTCATGATTTAATAAGTATAAGACCTAAAGTAACGTTTACACGTAAATACTAATGGAAATGAAAAAAAAAAAAAACAGTATAACCAATGTTTACTTTTATCCATTAAAACATGAGTTTTGTGATCAAAAAATTCTTTAAGAACTTATCTGATTTCATTTAGATAAATAAATTTTAAGAAGGTGATTAATTTCACAAATAAAAATGTAAGTATTACGTGATATCATTTATTTATATATTTGATAGAATATTAAAATCAAAATAGACTTCTCTGAATCATATTGATGACTTATTTACTTGTATAAATGATTAAATAATTTTCCCATTAATTATTTAGCTCCCTTTTTGAGCGATAGACATATACACTGATATTAAGTATCCTTTCTGTATCCTAATGCCTTCGTTAAGGACACCTAATTGATGCCTCGTTAGCACCGGAGATTAATCGCCCTTTAAACACGTCGCCGATAATCCGGCAAAACACCTGCTATTACCGAACCGACCACCTCGATGACTTTAAGCCCAACTTGGGCTTTGGGTTTTAGGGTTTACAACCCTACGGGATGGCGGGGAATCCATGAGTCATCGTTCACATCTGACATCACATCCCTAAACAACGATTCTCAATTTATCTCAACAAATTAATTTCATTGTTTCAGTCAACCAAAATAAAAGTACTATTACTACTAAATTCAGGTTACATTATATATTTTACCACTACATTTTAGTGAACTAAATTTTTGTATTTTTTTTTTTTTTTTTTTTGTTTTAAATAAGAGAGCTTTTAAAAAAGAAATAATAATATAATAATAAAACATTTTTGATATATTTTAGAATTTTTTAATTTTTTTTTTAGTCTTTTTCGACATCTGAGGCCATTTAGACTCCGTTCTTATTTATTTAAATTAATTGGTAGCCAATATAATATAAATACATTTTCAGGAAGGAATCCTCAGATTTTTTTTTTGTAGATGTGGACTTGAGAATTAAAAAAAATCTCTGCTAGATACAAAAAAGCGGAAAAGGTAAAGTGTGTTTTAATTGGTTGGAGGGGTTCTGGAGTTGATAGTTTTAACCTGGGGAATAGAATTTTTGGAATTCATAAACTGGCTGGACTATAATTTACTATAAATTAGAATGAAAAAAATATTTTCCTAAAATATTGTCTTCTCTGTCAGGGGCCTGTCACGTTGTGCTTACTCTACTTTCATGGTTCATACTGGAGTGGGTCCCCGTTTCCTTCCCCAGGATGAGGCGTCACTTTTAAATTTACAGATTTAATAGGCGAAAAATTAATATTAATTTTAATTTTCGCTCATTTATTTCCAAATTCAACTAAATTTCATAAGATATTAGGCCGTCCCACGCTCATCCTCAGTCAAGACTAAAAATATTTCCAAATAAGAAGCATATAAATTTAAATACAAATTATATTAGCAAATTAACAAACAACAATTAAATTATAAATGTACTTACTTCACTTTCTGAAAACGTCACTAAATTAAGTTAGATAAATTTTTGCCACGAGGTGAATTTGAACTTCAGCTCAGAATTATCAGCTTAACTGCTTTATCCTCTCGGTTAATCGCTTATTACGTATATATATTATAGCCAATTATTATATAATAAAAATTCGATAATTATGATTAAAGTTTTCGAGTGTTACCCTAAATCAGGGCTCTACACACTTTTGTGCGGTCCAGAAATATTTATCTATTACCTGTAAATTTATAATTTCCTTTAGAAATTATTCTCTAAGCCCAAATGAAAGTATACATAAAAATAATTTATTAATTCTTATCTAACATGCTATAAGTTATTTAACTTAAAAAACAAATATGCTATCCACAAATAAATATATTTTTTTAATGCAGCGCTCGTTCAGATCTAAATTATACTTGAAGAAAAATTTTCATTGTAATAAGTAATTATTGAAAAAAATTTAGACCGAGAGTGTGCATGCACATCGATAAGATAAACGAGCATGCTAATAACAATCTTCCCTAATGCAAATCGCGGCCTGTAAGTGCCGTTGACTGCGTTCTATTGACAGTGCACTCCAAGAGGCAGACATCGTGACATCCACTCAGGGCGCTTCTCTCTTCCCTTTACCAGAAATCCCTAAGAATAAGAGAGAGAGAAGTCAAAAATCTTATCACCAATAAAAATTAATTTATGACACGCCTTCGATATATATTTTTTTTTTTTCTTTGAAAATTTGTTTGAATTTTACTGGATTATTATTAATTCTTTTCTTTAGCCGTTAATACAAAATAGGATCAAATTTTCAATCCTTATCTTGACTTCTCACTTTTCAACAGATTATTTTCAGTTTACTATAGAATTTTCGAAAATAAACATGACGTTATAAAGTATATTAGTACTTAATTGGAATCACACGACTCGAATCTAAACGACTCGTCTCCGTTCGAAGTAGATTAATTGATTGGGGCGCCCGGTCATTTAGGTGGAAGTAAGAAGGAGAGGGGGGGGGGGGGGGGGCAAATCCCGGGTGAATCAAAATATCCCCGAAAAGTACAAAAGGGAGGGGGGATTGGCCGCCTTTTTT
>JAAAKE020025072.1:0-10186 GCA_010014785.2 Anisolabis maritima | reverse complement strand
AAAACTAGGGCGCAAGTGCACCCTACACTGTCAAAACAGTTTACTCCATTTATTTATTATGAATCGATTTTGTAAAAATATTTTGAAGCCTTTAGTCACGTCTAATCTTTTAAATAAACAAATTTAACCAAAAATTATAAGATAACATAATTTTTACTCGGAATGCCAGATGGCCAGTTCGGACTTGCATAAATGTAAAATGCATTTCTTAAATATTCTATTTATTTCCAAAATCGGAATATTTCTTTTCCTAAATATTTTTTTCTATAGAAATAGAATTTTTAATTTCATAACAAGTCCTTTATCTCAGAAAAGATACCGATATTTACAAAGATACCCATTTCGGAATAATCTTTTTAAGCTCTACTAGCATATAAATTTCTTCTGATGATACATTTCTAGACAATTATCTCTTGCTCCTTATCTTTATAAATTATCAGCCTTCTTCCTCCTTTATGTGACTTTTTATGGAAAAATATTTTTAATAATATTTATAATAATTTATTAATATTTTGATAAAAAATACTTATTGAGAAATATATTTATATAAAGTGATATAGTAATTTCTTCCAAAAATTAAGGAAAAAAATTGTTCAATTTAAAAAAAGATCTTAACTTATCAATGGGGGTGAGTAGTGAAGATCCCTGGGTTTTGAAAGGGACCGGATTAGTGATAAACGGTACGGTGGGCCACTAAATAAATAATATAAACAAGTCAAGTAAATAAATTATTTTTAAATGTAGACTTAATTTCTAGGACCTATGTAATCTCTCGTTGGACTTAATCACATCATTAGATTTATTAAGATATACTCGCATGTAATCATACGACACTCACTGTAATAAAAAAGAGAAAAAATATATATATATATTTTTATATCATCTAAAACTTAGGGCCTATTACAAATAGACAATAAATGACTGAAGATGGACTCGTTCTGCTTTTAACATTCAAAGCTTTTGGATTTTCGTATGCTACGATCTGCCTTCGATTACCTTTATCATTTATCACATCATTAAAATATATAAATACTAATAATGATATAATATAGCATATATTATTTGTATTAATAAATAAATAAATATATATATTGTATGGAACATTCCTGGTCATCTAGGTTTATATTTATAACAGATTCCCTAAATATTTGTGTGTTATTAATTAATAAAATTTATAATTTTTTTATAGATTGGCAGTTCAATGAAGAGTGTAGGCGAAGTGATGGCAATTGGACGATGCTTCGAAGAGGCCTTCCAAAAGGCGTTACGTATGGTCGACGAAAATGTCATGGGATTTGACCCATACATTCAACCTCTAAGTGACGAAGAATTAGAGACACCAACCGACAAAAGAGTCTTCGTTTTAGCTGCTGCCCTTCGAGCAAATTACTCCATTGATAGACTACACGAATTGACAAAAATCGATAGATGGTTTTTACATAAAATGCAACGAATTAGTAATTTTCAAACACGATTGGAACAGGCTTCAAAACCGATGACAAGATCTCTTCTTTTAGAAGCCAAACAATTAGGATTTTCTGATAAACAAATTGCTAGTTGTGTTAAAAGTACAGAATTGGCGATTCGAGGCCTTCGAAATGAACATGGTAATTTTTTTTTTGGTACAAATATTTATAAGATCTTTTATATTGCAAGATCCAATCTTTAGAACGTCTGCAATCTCCAGAAACAATGTCAACCAATTTACTGCTCCTGCTAAAACGCATGCGATTCGGGATCAGAATATCTATCTCTAAGGACAGTGATCACATGTCTACTAATTTATATGTATATATAGGAAATTGATCAAATAAATTAGTGTATTTGAATCTTGATTTTTAAGTGATTCGAATCTAATTAAAATTAATTTTATATATATATAACAACTAAAAACTAATTTTAAGTACAGTCTAAGCTTTTCTTGGAACAGACGAAAGACGGGATGCCTTAGGAAAATATAGTCGTAGCCAACCCCCTCTAAAGGATATAGTTGGCAGGGTACAGCGTGTAAATGTGGTCAAGTGGGGTCAAGATCAATTTTCATCAGACAAAAGATGTTTTTTTAGAACTGAGGTAGAAGTCTCAACCAAGGGTGATTCATTTTCCGTCCTAAGCCATAAAATTGATTTAAATAATATTGACTAACAACTAATTTAAATAAATATGTCTAAATAGCCTCAGAAGCCAAAAAAGACAAAAAAAAAAAATAATAGTAAAAAAAGAGTTAAAATAAAACCGTATGTAGTGGCATTTTTTCTTTCAAACCATTTTTGAAATGTGATGAATCTTCTCTTCATCCTCAAACGCAAGGTTTAGGTTAGAAATCAAAATATCGAATCGGAGAGTCAGTCCCATTTTAATAAGCGATATATTCAAACCACCCCATTTTAGATATATTCCAAAATTGGATCGGCGACTATGGGTAAACACCTTTAATTAATTTCTCTTTCCATAATTTGGATAATTTTAAAATCTATATTTTCATTTTATTTTTATATTATATTTTTTTTCAATAATATGAATTATTTTCTTAAACATTTAAACATTTCTAATATTATATTCAATTTTTTTTAGGTATCCTTCCTTGCGTCAAACAAATTGATACGGTCTCAGCAGAATGGCCTGCAACTACCAATTATCTCTATCTCACTTATAATGCTTCTGCTTCTAGTCACGATTTGGATTTTCCTGGTGGCCATACTATGGTTATTGGTAATTTAATAAATTTATTATATTGCTAAAATAATATTTTCAAGTTTCAATATAAAAAATTAAATTTTTTTAGGTTCCGGAGTTTATCGTATTGGAAGTTCGGTTGAATTTGATTGGTGCGCGGTTGGATGCCTTCGTGAACTTCGAAACTTAGGGCGAAAAACTATTATGGTTAATTATAATCCTGAAACTGTTTCAACAGATTATGATATGTGCGATAGATTATATTTTGAAGAAATTTCATTTGAAGTAAGAAATTCTCAAATTAAAATTATAATTGTAATTTTTATGAATTTGTTTTAATTTTTTTTTAGGTGGTAATGGATATTTATAATGTTGAAAATCCTGAAGGAATTATTCTTTCAATGGGCGGTCAATTGCCAAATAATATTGCAATGGATTTACATAAACAAAAAGCCCATATTTTGGGAACTTCACCTTTCTCTATTGATGGTGCAGAAAATAGATTTAAATTCTCTCGAATGCTTGATCGAATTGGAATTTCACAACCAAGGTAATAATTAATCTCATATATATTTCAACAATATAGATTTTTATAACTAAACACCAGATTTATATGCAATAAAATAGAATAAAAATCTCTAAAATATTTTGTAAAAAATAAATTTGAATTATAAAGGCGAATAATTGCAATATAAAAAACAGTATTGAATAGAAATTACCATATATTGATAAAAATTTATTTAATTTTGGTCATAATTAAGGGCGTTATTTGGGAGGTATGAGCAGGAAGTCATTCATTGCCTCTCACTAATAAAACATTCTTTCTCTTTCTAAAAAGATTTAATATATTTTATATAAGTATGATTTAGAGGAGAGATTCCCAACCGCCGGTCTCTGCACCGTCAGAAATTTTTGCTCGTCTTCAAGAAAATAACTATTTAAAAAATTTAATTTAAATTAAGTTTTTAACACGAATATGTGTTATTACTAATTTATTTGGTCCCAAACGCTTCAAATTTTTACATTTGTTATTAAAATGGATGGATATTATTTATTTCACATGGTATTTGTTCACTGTTCAATGTCCAAAGTTTATTTTTTATTTTGAAAAATTTTTTCTTTAATTTTTTTGACTTATCGGTCCAAGAAAAAATTTGGTAAACGCTGCTTTTGAGGTTTTTGAAGATAGTTCTTCAAAGATCCTTTTGCCCCACAATAAAATTATAATTAGCATTGATAATTTTCTTATAATTATTTTCCACAAAAAACCCAATTTTTTTGAGCTAAAATAATTATTTTATTTGAATTGTTAGAACTTAAAGAATATTTACTATTAATACAATTAAAAAAAAACAAAAATAAAAGAATAACTATTGCCAACAAGTATAGCCAGGTGAATTATAATTCAAGAAGAAAAAAAAAGAGATCAGCCCAAACTATAAAAATATTGTATTATTAATAAAAACTAGTTTCGGGCCTGGATAGCACTATCCATTTTCACTTTTTAATGATTCAAATAGATATCCTTTCCCAAAGAGATGAGCTACTTGTTAAAACTTGAAGGTCGATCCATGCAGAAGTTAATGCCATTTCTTTTAATAAACGATTTTTCTTCTTTCTCATCTCCCTATCTCATACTATCTATTTAACCCCTGGTTTCATTCATTTATACTTTAGTATTTTATTTATATTTTATTAATTTAAATTTATGGCATTTTTTAAGATGGAAAGAACTTACAAATCTACAATCGTCAATAGATTTTTGTCAAGAAGTCGGATTTCCTTGTCTCGTAAGACCTTCTTATGTATTAAGTGGGGCTGCAATGAATGTAGCCCATAGCGCACAAGATCTTGAACGCTATCTTGAAAGTGCTTCCGAAGTAAGCAAAGAACATCCTGTTGTTATCTCGAAATTTCTTCTTGAAGCCAAAGAGATTGACGTGGATGCTGTTGCTTGTGATGGTACTATTCTTTGTTTGGCTGTTAGTGAACATGTGGAGAACGCTGGTGTTCACAGCGGCGATGCAACCCTTGTTACGCCTCCTCAAGACATCAATCCACAAACTTTAACCAAGATTATGGTCATATCCAAAGCACTTGCTAGCAATCTACAAGTTACTGGTCCTTTTAACATGCAGTTAATCGCTAAGGTAAGCTAATTTTATTTTCCTTTTTTTATTTTTATTATATTAATAATTAAATTTTAATGTTGTCTTGTTTTATTCAGGATGATGAATTGAAAGTAATAGAATGTAACGTGCGTGTGTCTCGTTCGTTTCCTTTCGTCTCTAAAACACTCGACCACGATTTTGTTGCTATGGCCACACGTGTCATTGCCGGCGAAAAAGTCGAGCCAGTCGATGTTCTTCGAGGAGCAAGACCTGGTGTCGTTGGGGTCAAAGTTCCTCAATTCTCCTTCTCAAGACTTGCTGGTAAGTTATTAATTTGTATGATGGTGGTCAATCGAAAATGGGGCAGCTCATCTCTTTGATATTTCATAGAGATCTATGTGATTTCAGTATAACTATTATATAATATGGATTATGCCCTCTGAAATCATTTATAAAAAAAAATTCAAAAAAATAACAGCTGTCCCAATTTTTTCTTCTTTTATTTTCATAACATATCAGGATATTAATTCATTCATGGACAAGATAATTAAGTAGTTTACAAATCTATTAATATAAATAAAAATATATCTGGCTCAAATATTATAATCTGTAGATTGCAATTTTTGAAAGAAACCTAATAAGTAAAATATTAGGATTTCTTCAAAATACTACTTTTTAGAAAAAAGATATTTATATTTATAAAATTTTATATTTAACAAAATTTCTCCACCATCAACTTCCTGGACATTTTTCAATCATTTATATTATTATAATATTAGACAATTTTGAAATTAGGAGTTTCTTGGGGAGAGCCAGATAAAAGAGATGGGAGCCCCTAAGTGTTAAATGGGAAGAAGAATCGAAGCTCCTGGACGTGAGTTCAAACTCCCGCGTTTCGTCTTAATAGATAGTCAATTAAAAGATCCGTAATTTCATAGTTTTGAAAATTTACTATTTTTCTATTTTATTTAACTCTTATTTATTAATTAAGACGAAACAAAAGATAGAGATTTCTTTACTTATTTTCGATATGTATAATAATTCGCAAAAATAATAGAAATTATCTATCAAGACTTGAAACTAGTCAAATTAAAATTCAGATTTTCGTGCATTATACAAATTTTTGTATATTGAAAATAAAAATTAATACTTTATTATTCACTATAATGACAAAATTACACGATTCCAATCGTTAAAAATCTGCCGAATCAACGACTAAAAATTATATATATATATATAAATTTTTTTTTTACATTTTCTAATATATATATAATCGATTATAAAAATTTTAATCTATTAAAAAAACCTAAAAAATGATAAATAAACAATCTCAAGGAAATGTAAAAAAATATGGTATGACTTAAAGCAACATCACTTCTCTATCTTACCTAAGATAAGGAAATCTGAATGATGTGCTATACCAGATTTTTTGCTTCGGGTTCTCTAGGTAAACTTTCTCTTGATAGCAGACAGACACCGAGAGAGAGAGATCATTTGCGAGACCC
This sequence comes from Anisolabis maritima, assembly GCA_010014785.2. Lineage (NCBI taxonomy): Eukaryota > Metazoa > Arthropoda > Insecta > Dermaptera > Anisolabididae > Anisolabis > Anisolabis maritima. Next base: position 3,894 of record JAAAKE020025072.1, on the reverse strand, counting down.
ATTTTTTTTACTTTGGGGTCTTTTGTATTTCAATTAAAATCTTAATATTGATTTTTTTGCGATCACAATACTTTCTTACTATATATTTCCTACATAGGTAAGAGAAACTAAAAAATGAAAAATATTTAGTCTTGATTTAATTATCTCCAAATTTTTTAATCCGTTTTTTTTCTTTTATTAAATCGTTAAAAAATTCCTCTCATAAATATTAAGAGTTAATTTAATATTTATTTATAAAATTATTTTTAAATAAAACGTGTCATCTCTATTTTTTTAAATAGTAAATATTTAAAAAGAACACGCCCCGTTATTCATTATTGTTATAAAGCGGTCTCAGCCAATCAGAGATCGACTAATGGCAACCTTTTTTATTGTTGAGTTGCGGTCCTAAAACAAAGCGTGGCTTTTTAAGGACAGGCACTACTTACAGAATTTTACTTTATTACTTTATCTATTTTTTAATAAGTGGATATAATATATGTATGGTATATAATCATTATTATAATTCCAATATTAATTTACTTTAAACATCATTATTATTTTAATGCTATATTTCCGAAATAAATCTAACCTTCTTTTTCTTTTTTTTAACAGATTCGAATATTTTACTTTTAAAATATTTATTAGTTTTCAATATATGTTCCGAAATTAGACTGGACGACCCTGTCACTGTTTTTGAGATTTTGAGTGCTATATTGATGTTATCCCTGAAAGGATTATTCACTTAGATTAAAAAACTCATTTTTTCTTTTTAAGATTATAAATATAACAAGTATTTATTATTTTTAAATAATTATATAATTTAAATAATTAATATCAATCAATATTTATCTATAAACTCCACACTAACAAATAAAATTATTTTTGTAAGAAATTAATAAAAAACCAGCTGCTTTCAGTCCATTTAAATAAATTTTAATAGAAATTTTTCTAATTGCTTTCGCAATTTATTCTCAGAGCCTATCTATTTAACAAGCAAAATGTACAAATAGCCTATTATAAATGACAGTAACATTATTAGTGGTTATTATAGGAAATGTTTTTACTAACGAGTTTTTATGTGTATTATTGTCTTAATTAATAAAATATGAACATTAAGAATCATTTATCATATTTGCCTTTGTACATTTTGATTGTTAAATAGATATGCACTGAGGATAAATTGCAAAAGCAATTCGAAAAATTTGCATTAAAATTTATTTAAATGGACTGAAAGCAGCTGGTTTTTTATTCATTTCTTTGAAAAATAATTGAATTGTGAAGCTTTTATAGATAAATTAATTGATTATGCTTATTAAGTGAATAATCGTCCAAGGAAAAATTTATTTCACTGGACTGAAAGTAGCTGGTTTTTTTCTCCTTTTCATATAAAATCAACACACCAAAAACTCTAAGTTATCAATAAAATTATTTTTATTTATTTTAATTTTATTTTCAGGTGCTGATGTTATGTTAGGAGTAGAAATGTCATCAACCGGAGAAGTGGCTTGTTTTGGAGAAAATAGTTATGAAGCATATTTGAAGGCCCTTCTCAGCACAGGTTTTCAAATACCCAAGAAATCAATTCTTCTATCTATTGGCAGTTTTAAGGTAAATATTAAATTATTAAATATTTTTTTAACTTTATTTATTATTTATTTAACAATATGAAACAACAATACATATAATAATCATTATATAAAACATACGTATATAGAACGAGGAAATATGACACAAACACAACACATTTACATTTCAGATCTTTTATAAAACGATACATAATAATAGAATAAAAAATAAATAAATATATTTGGAAGTGAGCTCATGTTAGTAAAATTAGTAATATATTATTTTCATAATTTCGTTTAAAATTTATTATTATCTTCTTTCCTTTTTACTTTTTTAAATTAAAATTTTCCCCTCATCATTAATTATTTATAATTTCAAATTTTTTATGCAAAAGGAAATTTTAATTGTTTTTAAAAATTTTATATCAACGGTTTAATATCTGATCTTTGTTAAATAGTCAATATTTCATGAGTGTCCAAGAAAAAATGCTATAAAATAGTAAATAAATATTAAATAAGAACAAAAAATATTAAATAAATAATATAATAAATTTAAAATCTAGATTCCAAAAAATAATATCCTTGAATTTTTTTATGATGAGTTTCTATACTTCTGCATCTTCTCATAAACATTCAAGGCCATATATTTTTTCAAGTTCTTAGCACTTTTTGCTTGCCAAAAAACAAAAAATTAATGTTCTTGACTATTAAGAAGAATCCTTTACACTATATATTGTATAATATTTAAAAAGTTCTCAGGAAAGATTATTTATTAATAGTAATTTTGTCACAAATATCAAAAAGTTAGCAAGTTAAAAATAGTATTATTTAAGATTTCACAATTATCAAACAAAGACATTTTTTAATTAAAATATAAAAACAAGGTTTTAGTTTTTTATTGGAGGTTATTTCATTGAAAAAAAAAAACAATTAAAAGACCAAAATCTTAATTAAAAAGTTTCTATTCAGTAATTTTACTCATTCTATATAAATAAATATTTTTATATATACATTGGATAATTAAGTTATTTTTTTTTATTATTTTCAGCATAAAGTAGAACTTCTCCCATCTATAATAGCTCTACGAGAAATGGGCTACAATCTCTACGGATCTATGGGAACAGCCGACTATTATAAGTCACACGGTGTTACGGTGAGTGATTTCATTACAATTACAACTAGCTATAAATCGGACGATTCAAATTCTTCTAATTCGATATTTTCTTGATGAACTTGCACTTGAATTTTATGTTCGTTTTTGGAAATTGTTTTTATAAAAAAGTTTTCTTCTTTTTTTTCCTCATTGTTAAAATAATTTCCATTCGGAATAAAATCAGTTTCACTTTCATCTTCTAATTTAAAAGGATTTGAATTTGATTTTATGCTAATTCTGGAAGCAGCCCGACGGGCACTAACTTTATTAGGAAGGAAATTATTTATATTCACTTTATCCGGAGTTAAATCTTTTATATTTGTTATTTGATTTGAGATTCTATCTCTTTCTACTGGGTTTGTTTTTTCAATTAACGCCGCTATTCCTGGTGCTGGTCCTAAATCTAAATTTTTGGGAGTAGAAGGTTGTCCAATTGTCTCTTTCATTTTTGAAATAGTTTCTAGACTATTTTGACCAATATTATTTGGGAAATTTTCTTCAATTAATAGTTGTGATAAACGTTCGGCGTGTATTAAATAAACATTTGCTTGATTGGTTGCTCTATATTGTAAACTACGTCTTGCCATTTCGATAAAATGAGGAATAAATATTTCAAGTAATTTATAACGGCGAATTTTATCTGATTTTTTTCCACAAACGTCCTAAAATAAAATTTCAAAAAATTTATTATAAATAAAATTTGGAATTATAAAAGAAAATGAAAAATACAGAGATTCCCAAATTTTTGAATAATAATTCCTCAGTTTCTTTAAAAGAAATTAGCGTCAATAAAATTATGGTAGGTCTGTAGCACAGACTCTTTATAAAGCTTGCAAATTTTGTCAAATTAAAATTTTTTAAATTAAACTGACGTGAATCCCACTTATTAGATCAAGATTCTAACGAGATTATCTCAATTTGATTAACTTTTAATACAGATCCATATTATTTAATCCGTAGAATTTAACTGATATCATCATCGCATACTATGTGTAAAATACTACTAGAATACTATGAGTATCAAAAATAAGTAGACATAGTCGATTTTTTGTTTCATCTTAATAGATAATTAGAAGATGTACATGAAAACTAAAGTCACCAAATTTCATAATGTTTTACATACTATGAAATTTATTATTTTAGGATTTTATATAGCTCCCCCAATTATTAATTAAGACGAAACAAAAGTTATCA
>JAAAKE020025061.1:0-10187 GCA_010014785.2 Anisolabis maritima | reverse complement strand
ATTAAAATTAAATTAATCTTGCTAAATACCGTTCAGATGGAAATAGTGATAAAAAAATTCAGACTTAGCTAAGATAATATTTTTTAGATGATTTAAAAAAAATACACGGGGAGGGGCTCTGGCAGGTCGTATTATTATATTTTTTAAGTCTTAAACTGGCACACTCGTCAGAGAAAATCCGAGGAAGAATTTTTTTTTTTCTAAATTAAAGTAAAATTACAATCTAACTTTCTTAGATAAAAGCTATAAGAAATTTCCAGCACTCTTAGTTGAAAGATAAGATAGAAATTTCGCAAACATTGTCTACTCTCACTTGTATGCTAGGGAAGAAAAATTTAAATTAAATATTCTTTATTAAATAGTAAAAACTATTGAAGATAAAAATCACAAAAAAAATTCCCAATATTTATTACATCTTTAGAACTAACGAAAAAAAATATTACTCTTTAAAATATAAAAATCTCTAAATCGTTTTCCTTAAATTACGCCATTGTATATAAATTTTTACTTAAAAATTTGGACTTAATAAAAACAATTATTTTTTTTTTTCCGTAAACGAATAGTTAAACTAATTATTTTAAATTTTTATTAATTTATTAATATAATAGTAATAAATAAAATAGATGAATAAAAGATATATATTTATTTTAGGTAAGAAGGAAGGAAATTAATTATTCTCCAGGCTCTCTCCCATACAAAATTGTTAAATCTGATTGGTTGTTTTGATACATTGTTGCCAGATTAATTCAGGACGTTTTAAAAATAAAAATATATTTTTGCAAATAATATGTAAATTATATTTGTGATTTGATCTAAATTTAATTAAAGTCTTTGATCTATATAATAATTAGAAAATAATAATAATATAATAAATTATTTTGTATAGTAAAAAGGTAAATATTTATATTTTAAAATTCAACAAATAATTTAAATTTGTTAATTCAAGTTGTATGTTGAATATGTTTTTTAATATAAGTAAAATATTTTTATTTTACCAGAACCCATTGTCCGCCCGTATTCGATAAAAAAACTCATCAAATTACTCTAGAGGACCGGATTAATTTCGTTTTAGTGCTGGTGTCGGTTTTGATTCTATTATATATATTAAATTAAAAAAAATTTCGGTTCGGTTTTCTCATTGCAGTTCGTTTTGGCATTCCCTTTATAAAAAAAATTTGCTGTTCCAATATTTTTAGTAATTTCGTTTATTTCCAAAATAATTTATCAAAAATTATGAAATTAATTAATTATGAAAAAAAAATTTTATTTTTATAAGGTATACCGAAACCCACCGAACCGGGTGAACTCCTTCAAGTTGTTTCAAATATATTTTTTGAATAATTTTTTATTCAATATTAGGCCATATTTTATTAAAATATTTTATTTGATTAATTGATTAATTTTAATAGATATTTATTTATTTTTTACTTTAATATACACAAAATAAATTTTAGAATTTATTTAAGGTTTTTATATTTAAAATTAGATTAAAACCGACCGTCATTCTTTATTTGTTTTAAAATACATCTGTATACCCAAAGAATAATTATTAAAGTTACCTTTTCAACATGTTTACCATATTTTCTTATAAATAAATTTTAGCACAGATGTGTGTGAAAATTTAATTTCATCCCTAAGTGGACATCTTTTATTTTTGCTGGCATCTAGCGGGCCCGTTTGGAATTACACTTTCAGAATGCAAACCCCATAATGACTAATATTGATTAGATAATAAATACGAGAAGATTGAAAGATTTAGTACCACCTTGGGCTCGAATCTGGATCTTTATACCTTTTCTAAGTTAACTTTTCATATTTTCATTTAAATAATATCTGCTAGCCACATCGGATTTTTTCAATTCAACTAAAATAAAAAAAAACGATAGGATGAAAATGATTGTTTTTAGCTGCCAATGGATTAACTCTTTTCAAAATATTGAAGATTTATTTTCGTACTAAAAAAAAAAAATTAATTTCACTCAGTGCCCTTTTCTGTATTATTCTTTCGAAATTTCATAATTTTGATTTCATAAATGAATAGAAAAGTTGAAATAATGTAGTCCTCCAGAATATGTTTTTATAATTGTATTATTGATTAAATGATTATATACTTTATGTAGTTCTATTTTGTCTCAATCATTATTATTTAATTCATCTATTATTCCAAGGGGAATTAAGCTTCGTTGACTGCTCCCTTGACAGGCCATATACCTATAATAAAATAAATTATATATAAATAATTCTCCCTCCATGATTGCTATACCACCCTTTCTTTCAGCTTATATTCAAAAAAGAATAAAATATAAATGATATCGAGTACTAAAAATTTCACTATTACTCATAAATAATAATATATTAAATAATCAATCAAGAATTTAATTTAAAAAATTTATTAATATCTAAAAAATTTAGATATTTCACTTTTTCCATTTAATTTCATATGCATTTTTAAACGCTTTTATTTAAAAAGTATTTTAAATTTAGAAATTTTTTAACCTATTTTCGAATAGATTTTTTGAACACTTCTGCTATTATTATTATTCTATGCTTGTTGTTGATACGTTTTTGCTTGACCGAATTTGGTTCCCTGTAATAAGGCACCAAAAGGTGAAAGAAAACCAATTAAAAATCGATTCCTTAATTTAATATGGCCCTAGTTTTTCGTAGGACTTAATATTCTTATGCCCTCTTTATTGTCGTTCATAATATGCCTTTTATTTAACTACAATAATTTTAAACAAAGCTTAACCTCAACAATATGTATAACTCCAAGTGTTTTATGAACTTAACCACACACTTTACCTCTGAACATCTTATAATATCAACACTTTTGTTTGAATTATAATTTAATAATGAGAAGAATTTTTTGTTATTAAATTTTGTATGCTCTTTGTTTTAAATATCTGCTGTCCTCATTAAGGCGTATTCGACATCTAAATAAAAACGGAAGAACGATAAATGCATTTGGACAAACAGCTCACCGACAGTTACTAATTACTTGCTTGCCTTTCATTACCTTTGTTTCTCTAGTTTCTAGTTAGAAGAGTCAGATCTCCGAAAAATAAAATGCAATCTCACTTAATTAATGATGTTCACTCATTTGTCTCGTTTGTTTTTTTAGAATTATTTTTTGTCATATGCTGAATATGCAGATCAATCACTAAGAACTCAAATGGATAGTGAATGATCCTCTCGAGTCACATTCTTTAAATGACTCGTTCTTTTTCGAATCGATCTCGTTCAATTTTATTCAAAAAAATTTTTTTTTTTAATCAATACCTTTACTTTCTCTGCTCACCTTATTTTATTAAAAAATTTTCAATCGTTGCCAACTATCTGAATTTATTTCCAAATTAATTCAAGGTCAAATGAAATTTTCTATAAAGAAAGAATCAATATATAGAAAAATACTCTCTTATTTATATATATATATATATATGTAATATATAGTATAGGGAAACTATTGCAATCACAAAAAATTTGCTATCGGGATTTTTTAAAGTTTGCAACACTGATTTGGAACAGTCGTTCTTTTTTACCACTCAATACACTGTTTCTTTAAATGACTCGTTTTTTTTGAACTAGTCCAATGAAAAATGTCCCTTCTCTACTTAAATACAGTCGGCTAATCGACTCTCATTATTAAAACTATATAAATAAAGCTTCTCATTCTTCAATATACGTTTAGAGGCGACTAAATAATTTCATCTTAATAAATACATTCCCATCTGAGAAAATAAATAATTGCCCGACATCCACTTCTAAAATGTTACTCCCAGGTCATCAACACCAGAACAAAATAAATAAATAAAAATAATTTCGTTTCAGAGATTGATTGAGAAACCTGAAAGAAGAGTGGTTTTCAGGTGGGGAGGAGGCGAGAGGTAATCTTCGCCGGCGGCTCGCAGTAGCATTCATCGGCGCCGTCAGATAATTATAATGTGATTAGAACAAAGCACCGCACCTTTAATTATCTTAAGCATGTCTCGAGCAGTAGCCGGGGATAAACGGGATGCTGGATGCTAGGGAGGGCAATTGGATTTTCTGCCAGCTAGCCATCACAAAAAAAAAATGAATTGCATCAGATGATACAATAATCGTCTTTTGTGATAGGAAACAAAACAAGCATATTTTCAAACTATTATCACCGTTTCCAACTAGACAGACCCAAATTAATAATTTCCTTTAATTAACTAGGGATTTTGAGTTTCTTTTCAACGACTTGAATGAGATGTTTTTTTTTTTTTTTTTTTTTGAATATAAATAAACCGAAAAATGAATCAGCTCTCTATATGCATTTTTATTTAATTTATATATAGGATAGCCTAGCGATGATTGATGTAAATAAAACAATGGAGATAATTAGCAGGTATGCCTCCTTCTTCAGGACTATACAAGGTATTATATATATCCCTGAAGAAGGAGACTTTGGGCTTGCTAATTATCTCCACAAAGAAATTTACTTTTTTTGAATTTTGAAAATTACTGATTTTTTTTTAAATAGAAAAAAAATTCAGAGGATATCAAAATCTAAACACATAAATTTTCATTGAGAAAAAAAAAAAAGGTAAGGTGAAAAATTTGAATATGAACGTGAATTCTGACTTTATATCAAAAAAGAAAAAACATATTACTAGGTAAAAGAAAAAAAAAACTTGTAAGGAGTGTATAGGCAAAAAATATTATTAAAGAAAGAAAATCAATAAATCCTTGTTTTTTCTTCGCACATATATTTTCAATTAATACAAAATAAATATACGAAGAAAAAATTAAAATTTGATTTTCTTAAAAAAAAAAAAAAATTCAATTTTTTGTAATATATACTCGTATATACTTTACTTAGCCTTTACTATATTATACTTCGATTTTTCAGGAATAAACTGAGTAGTGTAGAATTTCAACGAATGAAGAAAGAAACCAGCTCTGAAGATGATCTAGATTGAGAGCCGAAACGTTAGACATATTGAATTAAGTATTGCCTTTTATAGACTCCATCACATAAAAATAAACCAGCACTTATTTAGACCACCTTATATCCTTTATTTGACGAAATTTTCAATTCACATAACACAACATATCTACGAAATAAAGGATGTAGGGTGGACTAAATAAGTGCTGGTTTATTTTTTTGTGATGGAGTCTATAAAAGGCAATACTTAATTCAATATGCCTAACGTTTCGGCTCTCCATCTATCTTCAGGTCTCTATCAATACCTTTAACCTCTCAGCCACTGGATGGGGATGATTAGCTTCCGATTATATAGCAAAAATTTTGTCCTTAATATTAAAGATTCAGTAAAATGACGAGCTCTTATTCTCTTCGGATGTTTCTGCACTGTCGAGTAATATAGATCTTAAAATGACTTTTTGTTTTTAATTAAAATTAAATTGGGAAACTCTGATATTAAAATTTGTAAATGGCGGAAGTCAAAGCAAAAGATGTTTTATAATTTTTATCTATATATTAACATCTCGTTCAAAAACAATTTTATATTATAAACTAAGCACTTATTCACTTTTTAAATTTCTCTGTTATATCCAATAAAAAACACATTTTTTTTTTTAATCCCAACAAAATCTAAACACTTAGGGCTTGAGCAATTTTGGTCATTTGTTTCACAGGTTAATTATCTTAGCCGGTAAATAAAGACCTAAATTAAAGGAAATAATTAATTTTGGTGTCAGTATATTAATTTGTCATCGCCGCTTGACATGGTTCGTTTTGTGTAGGGGACAGGCGACAATTGCCCCTTTATATATATTATTATTTTAAAAACAGGATGTCCATTTTTAACAAATAAGAAGTGGGGGCGGTAGGTTTACTTAGAAATGTTGATCTTTTCCTTCCTGTTGGAAGAATTAGTTATTAATATATTATAAAAATTATTTCTCTAATATGTGTAATATACAATAATTATAGGAGGGCTTAGAAAATTTAAAAATTATAAAATTCTCACGGTCACGCATTTTGTTAGTATAAGGATGGCAAGCCTGACCTTTCCGAGCTAAGGCTGATATGTCTTAGTCTTTTTCCTTTTTTCGTCAGGTTGTGTGACGGGCCGGCTTGTTTTATTTTTTGGAAATGTCTACCCACCCCATTTTGAGAGTTAAGGCCAGGAAAGAAAAAAAATTATAACAAAAACAAAATACAAGGTGGGCCAAAAGTTTTTTCAATGCAATATGTTTCGCTATCCCGGTTTTTTATTCGCTACTCATAGATAAAAGGGATATTTTAGATCTAGACGGCTTAAATTACGTTTCATATTTTTATGATAATACATGATTTACATATTTGATGTTTGTTATTTTAAATATAAATTTTTGAGCCACCCTGTATATACACTAAGTTTCAGAGTACAAAAAATTTTTCAACCCTCTTTTTTAAAATATTCATTACTAATGTTATTATTATTGGAAATTTTTTAAGTAAACTACTAATATTAATTTTGTATATTATTAATGAAAATAACTAAGTACAACTCTTTATCTAAGCTGATTGGCTGAATTCTCACACAGAACGTATACCGAGGAATAATACCAAAAAAAAAAAAAAAAAAAGATGGCAAAATTGTCCCCTCTAGTCTGAAAGAAAATTTCAAGCAAGCAAACTTGTTGTTGAACGCTCCGCTTTACTTGCAGAGAAAAAAATCTTCATATGAGTAGAAATAATATTTTGATCGATTGTCTTAGATATTTTAGGCCTGAAAAAGTTTCATATGTCAAAATATGAATCAATTTTGCCAGATTTATTGTCCTATTCCTTTTATTCTCTAGTTGAGTTTTGGAAAACTCATCAAACTTTTTCTTTTTTTTTTTTATTAATATTTTTAATACTTTTAAAATTTGATTATCAATAGGAATAGCTAAAATATTAATAAAATTTTATTATTTATTAATTTTTTTTTTTTTTAATTGTCTTGTTGACACCAAATAGTCAAAGTTTAGAACTATAAACAATAGTTCCAAGAATAAAAAAATTTCGAATTCAAACTATTTGGAAACTGATTGAAAAAAATAACTCAGTTTTTCTATATTTAGTATACATGTAAAGGTGTAGGAAATACCATTCATTAATGATGAGTTGCAGAAATTCAGGTAGGCAACCCAAATGAATAATGGATTTTTCGATTAATTAATTAACAGCCGACTATGCATGCTCAGCTGTTAATTTAACAAGCATGCGACAACTATAAAAACAACGAAAAGCCATTAGTATCATTGTCATTTGGGTTGCCTATCTACAAGCAACCCAACACCAACTAATTTATTAATATATACTCTCTGGAATTTAGGTTAGATATCACAAACGAGACTAAAATGGTTTTAAATAAATCCGCGCACTTTTTTCGTGGCGCGAAATTATAATTTGCAATAAGAGGTCGTGTGTGTGTTGCATACCAGATTTATTATTTATGGTTGCTCTTTATCTACCCTGATTCTCTCCTATAATTTTTTATATCAGAGGCGAAATATTCGAAAAGTCAATTTTTTTCCCAATGAATTTTTTATTGATTATTTAGCAGCTCCTATGTAAAATGAAAGAGATTAATCATATTATATATAAATAAACGTTGAATTTCTTTTTAATTAATGGCAGGCCCAATTTAAAAACAATTAATTTTTATATGGAATATAATAAATAAATATTTTAATAAACAAAAAAAAAAAGTAAAAAAAAAGAAGTAGAAAGTTTGTGGTTTTTCAATCTTTAATTTTAACACACACTCAGCCCATTTTTCTAACTCCTTTTGTTCAAAATTAAATCCTGAGCACAATAAATCATTTATTTATTTTTTATTTCAAGTGTTGAATGGTAGATAATTTATGAATAAACTTATATATAAAATTTCTTTTCGTTTAAATACTTAAGTCAATTTATTTAAAATATAATACTTTTCTGGCTAAATTATTTATTTAATAATTTGGAAGTTATCTATGCTTTAGGGTCTGAAACTTTTTTCGGCATCTAAGACCATTTGGGTGCTGTTATATTAATTGGTAGCCAATATAATTTAAAAAAATTTTATCGCTCAGATCATGAAGCTTTTGCATCAGCTATAATTAATTATCTTGTTTGGGATTATAGTGCCTCATAGGTTTCTCAGGATTATTTAAAGAATTGGATAATGAGAATTTCAACCTGGATTCCCGCCCGGAATTTTTCCATATTTTTAGCAAGTATTTTCTCGATGGCTCTGATATCAAAAAGAAAATCCAAAATCTTTTTTTAGACTTGTGTATATTTTTTTTTTATTTCTAATGACGCATATGTTCAGGATGAGGAGTTTCAAAAAGTTATAAAGAGCCACGGAGGTTCTTACTTTCTTCTTTTCTTCGAAACGAGGAATCGTCATTGTGATTGGTTTGATTGATATTAGTGGGGACAAGATTTTTTATATTTTTTTCTCTTATATAAAAATATATTTTTTTTTTTTAAATTTAATTTTAACATAAATAACTCCCAAACTATCAAAAGGGCCACTATTATATTATATTATATATAAAGCCTTAAATTCTACGTCGATTAAGTTGTTGAAATTTTATTAAATTTAATGTTTCAATTTATTAACAGTCCAAATTTTTTATGGAATATATATATATTTGACATTCGTTTGTGATTACAGTCGTGTTAATGAGAATGTGTGTTTGAATAAAAATCCAAAAAAATTTTAAAAGTGACTTTGTTACCATGGGGTTCTTTTTTTTTGCTGCAAGATCGGCAACCTAATAAATTAATTGCTCCAGAAAGAGAGCTGACCACGCATGCTCAGTTGTTAATTTCTCGATAGATTTAACAAGCCGAGATGCGTGGAGAAATTAATCAAAAATCTACTAATGAACTTGTCATTTTGGTTGCCTACCCTCCAGCAAACAAAAATGAACGAATTTATCCACCCCATATGCTTTAGAAATTGAAATATTTCTATATATCCCCGATATATTTTTCCTTTTTTTTTATTAGTGAATCTAAATTAAAAATATCAAACTCTGCTCGTCTGCTATGATTGCAACGTCATCATGACGTGACACTCAAAAGCCAATCAGCAGCCTGTCATAGCAAACATTTTCGAATTATAATATTGTATAAAGCCTCTCTTTTCTCTAATTATCACATTCATTTCAAAAATTTATATATTTTATAATTTAAAATTTTAAATTTATAATCGACTTATGAAATTTCATTAAATTAATTCTGAATCATTTTTTTTTTATTAGAGAAACTTTTTCATCAAGGAAAAAATATAATAAATTATGTCACAATTAATTTTCTAATTAAAAATTCCTTTTCATCATTATTAAAAATAAACAAAAAAAAAAAATTTTCTCGCAAGATTCAATTTTAATTTAATCGTCGTCGTCGTTTGCTTTTCAATAATTTTAATTTTTCTAAGAAATCTTCAATCATATAATTTCTTCATTAAGAAAATAATACATTTTTAAATTATAATTATTTTTAAATGTCTCTCTTCCTCTTCTTTCTTTACTTTTTCCGCAAGATTTCCCATTTAACCCGAGATCAGGGCTGAACATGATCCACATCTACATCTACATACGAGAAGTCATTAATTTAATGGGATGTTCCCCCCCCCCCCATCCCGCACCCTTCTTCCGCCCTTTTCTCTCTCTCTCTTTCCATTGCGAACATTTGTTACCATTTTATGATTTAATCATTACAAAATGAGATATTACCAACTTTCTATAGATAGTCGTATTTAATACCCCTTTAGGTTTTTTTGGCTTTTATTAACATTTTTTTTTTTTATGTTTTAACTTAAAACTCAATATAATTAAACATTAAACACCTACTATAAGATCATTTTATATACGCACAAAATTGGTAAATTTTTAAATAAGTATCCAATTTTTTTTTTTTATTTTATATAAAATATCGAAGGTAAAATATTTTACGCTTAATTGTCCTACCAAAAAAAAGTCTTGAAAGAATAAAAAATGGCAGTGAATATATTTGATAAAAAATACTACTAAAAACGGTGGTACGCGATGAATCTTCAAGCGGTATAAACAATTTTCTAATAGTAAATCAAATGCGACGTGGCTGAAATTAAAATTTCAGCCTCGGAAGTTTTTTTTGTTTTTGAGAAATTTTGTTCACACAGACAAACCCAATTTTTTTTTTTTTTTTACTTCAAGACGTGTATTTCCGTTGAAATCTCGATTTTTTTGCG
>JAAAKE020025028.1:0-10188 GCA_010014785.2 Anisolabis maritima | reverse complement strand
CAGGTATGGCATAAAAACCTATATTATAAACTACCAACATTTGGCCTCTCTTCGGATCTTTGTTTATGGATCAGAAGCTTCTTAAATGATCGAAAGATCTCAGTTGTTGTTACTTCTGATCCTCATAAATCAATATTGGAGTCCCCCAACGTTCGGTACGGTACGTCCTTCAACCCTCTTTCTTATGTATATTAATGACCTTATGACAGTGACTTTCAATCCCAATCACTCTTTTGACGACAATAGTACTCTGCACTCAATTAGATCGAGGGGAGATTCTTCTATCCCCAGCTGCCAGAATATTGTCTTCTATTAATGATGACCTCGGGACCTTGGAGAAATGGAGATGCCGTAACCACGTCAATTTTAACTCCAAGAAAACACAATGTTGCCTAATTTCCAGACTGAAAGATTCGACATGCCCATCTGTCACTTATAGCCATAATAATCTCGAATTGAGAAATTCTTTTTGTGTTCTGGGTGTTTCTTCGGATCTTTCCTGGAATGACCATATTTCTGCGGTCGCCAAATCTGCTGTTAGGAAGCTTGGTTTCCACTTCAGGCATTATTTCTCCCCTCACCAACTTTTAATCGTATACAAGGGTCAGATTCGTCCGTGTCTTGAGTATGGGTCCCATCTATGGAGAGGGGCTTCTAAGCAGGCTACGATTCACAATTCAAGGCGTACAGTGAGATTGATCGGAGACGATTCTCTAACTGCCTTCTTGCAGCCACTTGATCACAGAAGAAGTGTCTCCGCCTTGACACTTTTTTACAGGTATTACCATGGTCGATGTTTTATTGAATTAAAATCCATCATTCCTCTCAAAGCGACATTTGTCCTCAATATGAATTATCGTCCCAACATCCCCATGTCGTTAAAGTCAAGACTAGTAGAACTAGTCAATTCCAGTCTTCTTTTATCTCCAATAACCTCCCTGCTCTTATCTTTCCTAAAACCAATAATTTCCAAACTTTCAAATATAATCTCAACAAGCACCTTTTAAAATCACCACTCTCCTTTTCTCCTGTTCTTCCTGGTTGCATGTGACTACTGGTCATTATAGGTCCATTGGACCTTATGCCTACATATACCCAAAAAAAAAATACAAGAAGCAGAGCGAGAAATTCTGAACTTCGACTACCCCATAATCCCACCAAATTACCGCGAGAGCTCATGCGCCTTCAAAGTTCGCACGAAGGCACTTGCTGACTTCAACTTTCTTACATCCAAAGGCAAAGAAACATAAAGATCAGACCATAAATTTTATGCTATCCGCGCTGTTCCATGCTGTGGAATCTGGACATCTATAATAGTTCCTCTTAGTAATCTCTTAATAATGATGATTTAAATGTGAACAGCTCATAAAGATAGTCAAGCTGTTGTGTTTTAAATAAATGATATATAAATGTTTTATAACTTTGAAGACATCTCTTGGTACCGCCGTGCCATCCCAACATGTCATAATAGCTGGAAACTTGGTTACTCCTGCTGAGGTCAGCGTTACATCCAATCGCACAGCTTAGACCATCGTGAGATCTTCACAGGCAAAGGAGCAGTAATCAAGGTGGGGCAACCAACCAGGAAGTTGATTAAATGTACCTTCTCTTTAATAGATGCCTCATCTTGACAAGCAGGTGAAGCTCTCCAAACACGGCCTCATCTATTCACCTCCAGTTAACTGACTGATCACTGATCACGCCCAAGTTTCTTACACTACTATTGTACTTTACCGTTACACCCTCTACAACCACACTGGAAGCATCATCACTGAGAAGCCGCTCTACCAATCAATATTGCTTTGGTCTTATTAGAGTTTATCAACAATCTCTTAGACCAAACCTAGGCACACACCATCCTGAAATCCTATTTCACCCTGTCCACCGCCCCACCCATCTCCCCTGTTGAAAGGAGAAATAAATTGCAGATCATTCGCACCTTGGTAATATCGGCACCAATTAAGACAACCAGACAGATTGGATATAAAAAGTGAAAATAAAAGAGGTCCAAGAACACTTCCTTGGGGTACATCAGCACATACGCGCACGTAGCCCCAGGATACTCCATCGGGCCCAACAAATCTCTGTCGCCTGTTAGTCATATACGACCGAACCTAGCTAAGAGCACTCTAACATAGCCCAAGCTTCACCAATATTGCCGATCATTACGCTATAATTAATCAAAAAGCACGGCTGAAGTCGAACTGCGCTAGGAATGTCACCATTCACCTTTCAATGGTCATTTTAATATCCTCTGTTAATCGATTAATAGTCAGTTGGTGTTGGAGGCTGATAAAGGATTAAGAAGGCAGACTACAGCAAAAGAAATAAAATATATATATACATACATTGTTACATCATGAAAGCTTTGGACCTACCACAAATAGTCAATAAGTGACTGAATGAAGATCGTCCAATAAATTTTGTCCGAAATGTCTCCTTTTTTTGCAGCAGGTTAAGAAGGCAGACTACAGCAAAAGAAATAAAATATATATATACATACATTGTTACATCATGAAAGCTTTGGACCTACCACAAATAGTCAATAAGTTACTGAATGAAGATCGTCCAATAAATTTTGTCCGAAACGTCTCCTTTTTTTACCTCAGTCTCCCTTATTCCTTTATAACCTCTGTTATTTTAGCAGCTCAGCCTGCATACTATGTCCCGACTGAAGCGGAATGTGAAACCCATTACTTTCGCATGATGATTAATTTGATCATAGACAGACCACTCCAAGAGTTTAAATATCGTACTAAGTGAGATATAGGACTATAGTTCGAGGGTAAGGAAGGCTTTTTGATCTTAGAAATTGGGCCGATCAGGGAGTCTCTATTGAAGAAAGAAATAGGATTGTTGGAACGAGCAGACAAGTCCAAGCAAAAAAACAATATGCATTAAAATTTCACAAGTAATAGGGTAAGAAATCTATGCGCTTCAGAGGTAAACATACAGAAACCTACAAACAATCCGCGATAAAACAATTTAAAGAGTTTATGATGTTGAATATATAGTAATTTGGGTTGAAAGTTTCTAATTCTACAAGCAATGAAATGGAATCAACTCTCTTTCGCGTTGTTAAATGTAATTTTCTTTATCAAATGACTTAATATGAATATAAATTATACTATTTTAAACTCCAAAGATTAAACTTTAAAACAGTATGATTTTCATCAAAATTCATCCAGTTATTTTGTAATTATTAGTCTTGGAATGAAAGACTAGGAAAAATAAAAAAAATTGGAAGTTTGGTATTATTCGAATACAACAAAAAAAGTTAATAAAACAATAACAAAAACTTTATTATAAAATTTTTCAATATTTGGTGTTACATTACCTAGCTTTAATAACACTCTGCAGGCGACTCTTCATTGATCTAATCAGCTTCCTAATCGTCTCTTGGGGAACCCCTTTCCAATCCACTAACAAAGCTGCCTAAGTTCATTGACGATGTTAGGTGCTGGATTTCAGCCTTGTAACCTCCGTTTGAGCTGACCCCATAAGTGCTCAATAGGTTTTAAATCGGGGCTGAGCGCTGTTCATTGTTGGTATTTGTACTTTCATTCAGAAAACGGATAGCTCTAATAATGTGTGACAACGGGCATTATCATGCATAAGCATGAAACGATCTCCAATGAATCCTGCATATAGAACATGTTCCAGAAGAACCCTCTTCTCTGCCTCCACAAAACAAGCTCAATTCTTTCATACCAAGAAATGCCTGCCCACATCATACAAGAACCAACTTCATAGAGGACTGTTTCCGCAAAACAGCATTCTGCAAATCTTTCCCTTGGCCTTCACACCTGTCCTCTTCTATCATTGAAATGCAAACACATTCTGCACATATTAGAGAATAGCAAGTTTTTCCATTGTTCAAGATCCCACTGCAGATGTTCCCGAGCAAAAAAAGTCGTGCTACTCGATGGTTTGCAGAGTTTGGGTTCTCTGGCAGGCCTTTTTGGGGTGAGGTTGGCTTCTTGTCCGAATTGTCCACTCACTGACAGCCACCTCACGAATTTGATGTTATATTCCCTAGCTTTAATAACAGTCTGTAGGCGACTTCTTCTTCATTGATCTAATCAGCTTCCTAATCGTCTCTTGGGGAACCCCTTGGGAACATGTCTCATTTTCTGCTGGACAGCAAAGTCATACGAATCTGTAATCCCTCTCAGATGTGGTCCAGTTCCAGGTCATCTTTCATAGTCTTCGGTCTCTATGAATCTCTTGTATACCTTCGAATCAACTCGCCTAGATTCAACTGATGGGCGATTTTTCATTGGCCTTGTAGCACTAACCACTAGAGTAGGTTAAATGAACACAATTCATATAACATGAGCATCAGTACATGCCCATGATATGCACATCTTCATACCTGACCAAGACTCAACCCTTGTTCACCCAAAAATATTGAATTTTTTCTTCTTGGTCTTGTTATAAAGCTGTTGGTTTGGTCTTGTTATAAAGCTGTTTTTTACCAGAAGAGAAAGCCTCATTGATGTAGAGGGAAGCAGCTTCGTTGTCAAGCCAGCATATGCCCCAGGTGGTCAAATTCCTCTAGACAAACGTAAAAATTCGTTCCTAGTACGTCCAGGGACAAAGCGAACCAAAAACGGTAGCAATCTTTCATCCCGTTTACTTCGTGTAGCTTTCTTGTCCTCCGGCCGAAGCCGACAGAGTTTATAGAGGTGGGAGAGATGTCCAAGTCCATATTGAGAATCTTGCCAATCTCAAAGCAAAGCTACTGCAGATCTTCATTAGTCATTTTTTTGACTAATCATTAGTGAGAAAGTCTTGTTATCGTAAAAAAATTAGATGTCGAGATTTCAATGCAAATACACGTTTTGAGGTCACCTGAGTTTAGTCTCGTAAAATGGTCTGTGTATGTGTGTGTGTGTGTGTGTGAGTGTCTGAACAAGATTTCTCAAAAACGAAAAAACGTATGAGGCTGAAATTTTATATTTAAGCTAGCTACCTTCGTCGTATGTACTTCGAAACTTTTCAATAAAATTTGATAAAAATATTAGTACTTTACTGATGTACTTTTTAAATTTTTTTCGATTTTCCCAAAATTCGTTCTAATGATTTTGATTTAAATTCATATATCAAATATTTATTAGATATCGTTGAAATGTGTTTATCCTTACCCTCCCCAAAATTATTTGAGGCCGACTTATGTAGTAGAAAGTGTGTTGTGCATTTTGTCACACCAGATTTTGATGCTCATTTTAGCTCTTGTAACTGATGATGGCATTATTTAATTAAAGTTGAAACGTTTTATATTTTGGTAGTTTTTCGATAGATGCTACCTACTGGTTGATCTACTCTCCTTTTACACATTTCTGATCTGAAGACAACCTATTATTCATTATGAAATTCATTTCATAATATAAACTCTTCATATTTAATAGGTTGGAAAAGAAATCCATTATTTTTTCACTAGATGGCTCTAGTGATATATATCTCGTGATGTATTGATCGCATAGGTTCATACTTATACTCGTTGGAAAAGTGGCATTCCGTAAAAAAAATTCTTTAACAGTTTTGTGATTGATCGATTCAGTTGCGAGATTTAGCGCGTAAAAGATGGACGTCTACAAGGAGAAAATTCGGTATATTTTATAATTTTGCTTCGATAAAGGCGAAAATGCAAGCAGGCGGCTGAAATTGTGAATGGTGCTTATGGTCCCGATACTGTTACAGCCAATCACGCGCAATTTTGGTTTCGTCAATTCCGTTACGGTAATTTTGATGTTAAAGATGCACCTCGCACAGGTAGATCCGTCGTTGAAAATGTCGTTAAAATCATGGAAATGATCGAAGTAGTCAGCTTGTTAGCAGACGTAATATCGCTCAGGAGCTGAAGATCGACCACAAAATAGTTTTAAACCATTTGCATAAAGCTCGATGTTTGGGTGCCACACGAATTGACGCAAAGAAACATGATAGACCGAACGAATTTCCATCCTTGGCCAAACGGAATCAAATCGAGCCATTTCTGAAACGGATGGTGACTGGGGATGAGAAATGGGTTACATACGACAATATTGTCGTTCAATGTTTAGCCAATTTAATCAATCGTTAGTTAGGGTTAGTTTAAGAGATAATCACAAAAATCCTAAAAATGAAAAAGAGTAAAGTGGGCCTCAAACAATTTTTGGGAAATAAGCGTTAATACATTTCAAAGATCAACTAATAAATAATTGTTTTATGAATTTTAATCCAAATCGTAGAGCGAATTTTGAAAAAATCGAAAAGTACATCAGTAAAATGCTAGAATCCGTTGGCTGATAATGCCCAATTTAATTATTTAGAAGGATTAAAACTGTCAGACCCGACCGTTAAGGACCCTAAGGTAATCTATATGATTTTAGGAGTTCCAATTTGCCAACAAATATTTTGTAGTCAAATAGTCCGGTCGGGTCAAATTCGGCTCAAAATTCACTTTTACTGTGGATAGTGAAGGTAGTGCTCATTCTGACGAGTTTCAATCTTTTCCACATATGAATCTCTACACAAAACCTTGTGAAGAGTTTGGAATTAGAATCCATCCAAGCTCAAGTTTACAGCTGAGACTTCTTTTAGAGCTTCGCTGAAAGGATTGGAGAACGGAAGTGTGGAAGATTCATTCACTCAAGATCATGTAGAAAGAGTAGATGCTATTGAGTTGCATGATCCAAATAGAGATAAACAACACTTTTACCTACCACACATTCGTAGCGTTTTTACTCCTTTCAGATGTTTTAAATTTGTAGTTTCAACTGATATTATAAAGATGTATATGGAAATTGTTATTGAATCTATCCATAGAGACTTTTTACGCATATTTTGGAGACAAAGCGTCGATGATCCTAGTAATATATATATTTTGCAGGGTACCCTTTGGATTGGATTCTTCGCCTTTGTTAACTAAAACAATTCATTTAGCTGAAGAGTTTGCTTCTATCTTCCCGTAGCCAGTGAGAGTGATTAAGGAAAATTCCTACTTGGATGATTTTTTGTTGCTACTGAGAAGAGTTCACTTTGCAACTTATCGAGGGGTATTAGCACCATTTTAAGTTTAGGTTTCTATAAGTTAGACATTTTGGTCTACTAATTCTCCCTCTCTTTTAAATATCCTCCAAGAAAATAAATTAGTTGATAAAATAACTAAATTTTTGGATTTTGGAGATTCAACTTCCATTTTAGGCCTAAGATGGAACCCTATTCTGGATTGTTTTTCCTTTAGATTTTCCATGCCCAATACTGAGCAACTTACTAAAAGAGCTGTTTTATCTTAGGTAGCACGAATATATGATCCAATGGGATGGTTATATCCTTGCATCATTAAGTACAATTTTTCTTCATGATAATGTCAGACCGCATATCTCACAAATGACAGGACAGAAATTGAACGAATTGGGATATTAAACTCTACCTGACCCAGCTTACTCACCAGACCTCTCTCTCCAACCGACTACCATTTTTTCAAGCACTTCGACAACTTCCTGCAAGAGAAAACTTCTCCACCCGAGCAGCAGCTCAAAACGCCTTCGAAGAGTTCATAAGTTCCAGAATTCCAGAATTCTATGCAAATGAAATCAATATTTCTTGTTGGCAAAAATGTATAATTTGTAATGGTTCTTATTTTGAATAATAAACTTAGTTTTAACCCAAAATATATTGCTTTAAGTTTAATAGTTAAAAAGGGAAATTTCTTTTGCACCAATCTACCGGGACCTTTGGAGGTGACTCGACATCTTGGCAAAGTAATTTTTTTTGCACAAACCTTCCGTAAAAGTCGAAACAGACTCACTTTATTCAATAAAAAAATCAATCTTTATTTTTCTAAAAAAAAATTTTTATTCTGACCCATTATTTCAACTTTATTGTATATCGATTGGTCTAACGGCGAATCATCTTAATGTGTGTTCAAATGTCCCATATCAAAAAAAAAATGTTAGTTAGTGGGACTGCGTCTAACAAAATATTAAATATATATATATATCCAATAAAGTCATGTAAGGTGTTCTTAAGCATCAGCTTGTTTCATTTTTTCACCTCTCCATATACATTACATTTCTTAAAAGTTAAATGTTATTGCACAGAAATTCAAATATAAACATCTAAAAAGCTCACTACAGAAATAAATTTACTTATACCTCTTAAAAAGTGGTCCAAATATTTACATTATAGTGGAACAACTTATGGACTTATGCTATGCCATATTGAGACAAAAAACGTTGAATAGAAATTTTTCACTTAAAAAAATAGTGACTATGGAGCGAGCCTTTGGCGGGCTATGCATCTAATTAATGATATAAAAATCTTTTGTTACTAATATTATAATACCTTATCTCCCCTTTCTAGGCGGATCTACTTTATTTATAGAAACCACTTGGAGGAAACCTTTAGATGATGGTTCAAATGAAGGATCTCTGGAACTAACTGGACATCTTGGCGAAGTAATGAAAGAATCGGCTCGAATTGCCCTTACAGTTGCAAGAAGTTTTATGGCTCAAAATGAACCAAACAATAATTATTTGAATAGAGGACACCTACATTTACATATTCCTGAGGTAAGGATTTTATTTACTTAATTAAGATGTCACATCAATTTTAGGACAATTAATAAAATATTAATAAATTAATCAACTTAAGTTCTTACAAAAGAGCTTATTTTAAAAATAAAGTTTAGAAAAAATTCACATTATAAACATTAATAGTTGTTACATGTTTTGTTTGAACACTAGTAATCTACTACTGAAGCAGTATGCCTGACTAATGAATATGTAATTACGAGTATCTTCAGAGTGTTTTTCACAGTTGCCATTCATGATATCGTTTTATTAAAAAAAAATGCTATCATATAATAATATTATTTATTCTCATTACCTTATTTATTATTTTTATTTTTAAACAATAGATATTTTTAAATTTTTATAAATAAAATGATTGTTTCAAAAAATGATGAGATCAGAAGAGCAATCGGGTAAAACACGTAGTCATAATAACCTGAAAACAATCACACTCTATATCTTCGACCTTGATTATTTAATTACAACTGCATGTACTACTCTATTGGCGTGAAAACAATGACTTCTATCTTTTCTTTTCTTATAATTGGCCTTCGGTGCATAACCATTTTGGCCATCACTTATACAAATATATAATATAATATATATTAGATATAAAATTGACATATAATTAAAATTTTATAAAATTATTAAAAATATATATTATTCTAGCTAAAAAATTGGAAAATATTAAAATAAGTGTTCTTTTCACAATCATGGAGTAAAATAAAAATATTCAAGGGCCTTGGAATTTTCTTCTTTAATAGCCATTCCTCAAACTCCTTTCTGTTCATGGAAGGACATGCCAATAGTAAATGGTTCAAATCTGTCACTATGGTTGGATCGCAAATACACCCTTCTAACGCCGATTCTTTTAAGGTAGGTTGGGTAACGCCCATGCCCAAACCTCATCCTTGTGAGAGATAAAAAGCTCTTCCAGCCTTGAACTTAGAGAAGAGCATACTCTGCGATTAAAGAATATTTGTAGCCTCTTATGCGAGAAGAAATGCCCCAATCTTCCTGCCATTTTGTGATGACTATTTCCTTCAGTGATGCCCTCAAGAATAGCAGTTGCCTGGCTGAATTAATGCCACTCTCAGAAGGCAGAGTAAACATTTTTACCGAGTTGTCTTGAGGATCATAAAATGCTGCACCTACTATGTTTTCTTTGGAACACTTGGACCCATCTGTGAAGATGATATAACTATCAGGATTTATTTATTTTCAGTATTCTATATTAGTCTGAACTAATATATCTCTACAAGGAAAATTCAATAGAACTTCAGCTATCTTCATGGAGATATCAATACTGGGACAAAAAAATTGAATATCGCTATCAAAAAAATACAGATAAGGGACAGTTTTAATTTCAATTAATTCTAAAGAAGGGCCACATAGGGCTGGGTGGGGGAAGTGGCTTTGTCAGGCTCCAAAATGGAGAAGCCATTGTATTTTGAAGCTTCTTCAAACTATAGAAAACTGGATGCTCTTTGATGTAAGCCCTCCTATAAACCTGGCTCCTAATCAGTGGTGTACCTAAGGGGGGGCGGTGGGTGCGGGCGGCACATATTTTGGGGCGGCATTTTTTATATTTAGTTTTAGTTGTAAAAAACAACTTGTTCACTTCATAAGT
>JAAAKE020025005.1:10423-21690 GCA_010014785.2 Anisolabis maritima | reverse complement strand
AACAGTTTTCAGGTCAATTTACTGAATTTTATTCTTCTGAAAAGTATTATTTTTAATTGGCTTAAAACCGTCTCAAGGAATTTTTAAAAATATTTTCCATATTTTCGCCTAGCTAAATTTATTTATAAACATTGTGAAGACCGTATAAGAAAGTAATGAGACAGTCATTATTTTCAATCAAAACCTGTTCCATGTTTGAGTTCATGAGTCAATGTCAATATTACTTTAAAAGAAAGTATTTTTTTATGAAAGGATCAATGCAAAATGGCTAGTAGAATTTGTTATCTACTTTCTTCCAAAAACTAACTCCTTATTGGACATATAGACAGCGAGTAATCCATATCACTATTCTAGCTGATTCAGCTGTTAAACGTATATCAAAGATAATTTCATTTTATTACTTTCTATCGAATTGTTAGAATAGAGTCTCATTTATTTTCATTGAATATTCTTGAAAACCAACGTCTATTCAAGAAAATCAATAAACCTATATCATATTTTGCTGAGTTCTTTTTTTCTTATACGAAAATTGATTATATTGATAGAATATTTCATATAACGAATTTTATTTATAAATTAACTAACATCAGGTCAGAGGCAAGGGACCCTCTTTTAGTAATTTTTTAGAATGCGGCAGATGAAGAAATGCTATTAGGTATTTTCAAAAATTAATTTCTATTCCATTAGTAAACTAATTGAATTAAAAAATATCTTCATTGACAAAGCCTCAATAAAATAAGTCAATGTAATATATTTAACCCTTTGTCTTTAGTGGTGAAAACTTAATTTACTTTTTTTATCTTTTTACTAATTAAACACTTTATACTGTTCTTATTGTTATTATTATATTAGATGTGTTATTAGCTAATAGATAGTTGATCAATACCTTACTCATGTATTGGTCATAATGGATTCAATAGAAACGAAGGCCTTGAGGTGTGGATTAATTAACTAAATTAAACAATTTTAGATACAAATATTACTATCCTATTTAAAATATTTTAGCTGAAATCCAAAAATAAAATGAATTTTTTTCTTTATTATATATCTCTATGATAAACTTTTTGATTATCTATACAATATTATAATCAGAAAATATTTTCCATGACAAGCTCCTAATTGGCTATTGAGTGTCGGGTCAAAATGGCGTTACTGCGAGCAGAGTTTGACATTTATTTTTAAAAGGGAAGTTAGGAGAAGTAATAAAAAAAGGAAAAATATATCGGATATACTGGTTTTTAATATATTTAATTAAGTTTAGGCATTTAGATAACTTGACTAGGCAAGTTTAGTAAATTCATAGTTTAAATTTATTTCCAAGATGACAAGATTTCACATGCTGTAAAGAAACATCATTATGAGAGAAAAAGAAATTATAGAATTAATTAACAAGAGGGACTTTTTAAACTCTTTGAATTCATACAACATGGGAATTACTCAAAAAGCATATTATAAATTTATAATGAGTATTATCAGATAAAAATAAAAAAAGAAATAAAAGTGACGTATTTTCGACCTTTTTAATTAACTTGAAAAAAAAATTTTTTTTTTTCTTGTATTGAAGATAATTTTTTTTACATTTATTCAAATTTTTATTTGTAAAAAACTAAATTAAATAAATTTAAAAAAGGAAATATGATATAATATAAAATATATTGTATGAAAAAAAATTCTAAATGTGGGTTAGATAAAAAATTTGCAAAACTTAATACTGTATTTTACTAAATAACAAATTTGGGGAAAAAATCGGCTTATTGACCTGTTTGCAGCAGGACTTTTAGGCATACTTGTGTTGGATTTGTTTTAGAAAAGAGTGAATGCGCAGTTTGGTTTAGAGATATTTGTTTTTTTAATATTTGAAAGGAAATATTATTGGAATATAGATAATATATAATATATAAAATAAACAAATAATAAATTTCACTTAGACGAAAAGTATTTCAAAGAGCGAGAAAGTTATAGTAAATTTATCTCGCACGTTTGGCGCTGATTTCATCATAAAAAAGAGAAAATCGTTTTGTTCTGAAGATTATATATTTGATATGATTACCGAAAAAGTGACAATATATAAAAATATTTTTTAGGATTAAACAATTTTCAATTAAAAAGAAATATTTTAATAAAGAGAGGGAGGTAGATATTTTCTCGACAAGTTGAAAAAAAATTTTTTTAAGATTCGTTAAAAAATTCATTTTACTTTTTCTCATACTGGAAAAATTATCTTTTCTAAAAATCAGTAAAATAATCGCCATCACTCATAAATATTTTTACTTCACTATTCGGCATGGTTGTGTTTTCATTTGTTTCTCAGAAGTCAACTCGGATAACACCACACCCAAATGTGAAATCTGCATTCTTTCTTTTGCCTTTGAGGGGAATCGGATCTCTCAGAGGAGTTGAGAAGTCGGAGCCCCTGAGTTCCCAAATGAGAGATGCTATTTTGGAATTTTTTCGGGATTCTATTTTGCTAGGCACTCACAGGTCATCGATGCAATAGTATCTCAAGGAAAGGAATAGAAGAGAGAAGAAGAGAGAGAGAGAGAGAGCTGGTTAGGCGTCGAAGGACGACATTTAACGGCGAGAAGAACAGCTCAGATGGCCCGGGGGCTTTCCTGCTGGTGTACCTCCCCCAACCAGCCGCCATCTTCAACGACCATCGGCCATTGCTCATCATCGCCGAGGCTTGGCATCATCTTCTTTCGCTTTGGCTCGCAGATCACTATCAGAGCAACGCTTTTCCGTAAACATACTCAGATCTCCGACATGAAGATAGTGACGCTCGCGCTGCAGGCAGCGAGCAGCAGCTTCCCTGCCTGGATATTTCTGCATTGTTGAGTCAACCAATGAGAGAACCGGTTGGGCTCGCTCGTCGAGAGTTCATTCACACCGTTAGGAGGAGAAGCAGTGGAGTAGGAGAAACACTGGGGAGGGAGGAAATAATGAATTAGGGGAGGGCAGCACCAAGGCATTAATTATCTGGCCGAATTCGATCTGATCTTGATGAGATGAAAGAGCCATTCGAGGAAACTCTGTATACGTCGTCTCATCCTCAACTTCCTTTATCTTACTTATTCTAATCAACTTGATATAAGAATGCTAACAATACTGACAAGATTTCCAATCATTTTATTCAGGATTGAGAACTTTACAATTCTGATTCAAAAATATGTTCTCTAAATAGGAGCAAGTAACAAGAACCTTTTGAAATGAGCCTGTTAAGTGTTAAGAAATCCAATTTTTTATTAAGAATAGGTACCTCACTCTATATTTATTTCAATTATGATTTAATTATTTTTACTTTTCTACTTATTATATCAGGAAGATTTAATTAGAAAAGTTAGTCAGTTACATAATTTTGGCTGACGAATTGAAACAAAATATTATAAAACTACAAGTGACGAAGCAATTTAAAAATTATGGAAGGGGATCCCATAATCTTTCAAATGGATACAGTATATATATAGAGGAAGTGAAAGAAATGTTCTAAAACTTTATGTTTAATTTATCTAATACTGAATAATAGTGGTATATTTTCAAAAAGGTGGTAGTTTTCAAATCACTGAGCCAAGACAAAAAACAATATATCATCTAAGAAAACAATAATCTCGCACTCGTTTAATTTAACCTATGGATTTTTTTTGCAATCGCAAAACTTTCGCTTTACTATATATTACAAATATAATTAAAAGTATGTAATTAATCAGGAGTAATTTATTAATTAATAAAATAATAAATATGAAAATTTGTTTGAATTTTTTTTTTAAACTTTAGAACAGAATTTATAAACGTCAATTGAAAGAAAACGAATGGTTCTAAATATAATACTGAATTAAGTAAAAATAAAACATGCCAAATGTCAAATGGCCTTTTTTCAATCACATTTTATATAATTTTAATTACTTAGCTAATTAAAGAGCTTGATATGCAAATTTTGTAAAAACCACAACTCTTTCTAAATTACTTGGATAACTATTTCAAAATTCTACTCTATCTAAAGGCACTAAAAAATTCTTCTTTTATATAGATATATAAACCTTCAAAATGAAGATGGAAAAAAGTGTAACGCAGTAAAGTAAATATTCAAATATAAAAAAAAAAAAATAATTAGTTTTTTCATCATTAAAGTAATTAAACTAAAAGCTTATTTATTAATCTTGGAATGTATTTATAGAATATAACTTGAATCTTCGAAAATGAAGGGTCCAGGAGGCGGAAGTTATTCAGTAAGAATATGTAGCCTTAGGCAATTCTAAGCGGAGTCTCAGGTATAAAAATAATGATAATGAGAAAAACATCCTGATATAAAAAAAATCTGGTGGAACGACCGCACATTACACAACTTTCTCTTAACTAAGGTAAGGAAAATTGTGTGATATGCCGTCATACCAGATTTTTTGCGTTGGGCGCTATAGGTAAATTTTTTTTATTATCAAATATAGAAATTAAAAATATTTATATTTTATTACCATGGCAAAGAGTTGTTCTATTTTTTCTTTGAGATTCTTAAAATCTAAAATTGGGGGCCCCGCACTATTTTGATTAATACATTGTAAAGGTTATCTAATTTATTATATGTACATCCAATTTAATCCAAAACGTCAGCCAAAACAAAAAAAAAAGTGGGGCCCAAACAATTTTAAGGGCTGATAAGGATTAATACATTTCAAAAATAATTCAATTAATAAATGATTTATGAATTTTAATCAAAATCTTTTGTGCGAATTTTGAGAAAATTAAAAAAACTAAAATAGTGTACTAGAAAAGTATTAGTATTCTTTAGCCGATTTTATTGAAAAGCTTCGAGGGGCATCCGAATAGGGTACCTAACTTAAATATAAAATTTAGCCTTGAACCTCTTTTCATTTTTGAGAAATCTTGTTCACAATCAGACCAATTTTTTTAGTCTGAGGGAACACAAAACTTGATTTCCGTTAAAATCTCAACATTGCGATAGCAATACTTTCTCACTATATATTACATATTAGTATATTGATAAGAGAAAGTAAAAATTATTGAATGCCTGATCGGGAACTACAGAAATTGTATTTTACTTTACTTTTCTTTTTTTTTTTTTTTTTTAATAAATATCAAAATTAAATAAGAATATTTTAAAAATATCTATGTATATTCATAAATATTAATAATGATTATAAAACTTAAATTGCGTTCTGGATCCGATTTCCTTCTAATATATTCGGTTATTTATCTCTCTTTCAAAAAAAGACGGCAGAAACCTCAAACCTAATCCAACCTCTAACCTATTCATTCCTGCAAGTTAATTTTGAATCCTTTCTCTCACTCCTCCTGTATTTTCACTGCTAGCTCACTTCTTTATTTATATTTTCTTTACTTTTTACTTTCAAATTTAACTTGTAGGCTTGTACGGTATTCATATTTTTCTAAATCTAGAATTCATAAGATCTTCACGAACTGAGTTGTAAAAATCTTATTTGTGTGCATTTAGAAATCCAAATCAAATAGTGTTATCGGTCCATTTTATTCGCATTTGATGTTTCGGGGGCAAAAAGTCACTCATCTTAAAGACAACCATCAAATCAAGCTTCACATTCTCTGGAATAAGTGTATTTATATCGTTAGCAAGAGACGTGATTTGCTGGCTTTTAGTTCCCAAACCATCAGCAAAGGTGAATAAAATATATTGGGCCAATAACACTTCTTGATTTGGGTTAGTAATTATTTTACTGTCTTACTACCGTTTTTTATATTTATTTATGTGTATTTGAGTTTAAAGACACAAAGGCGGTCGATTGGTGGAAAGAAAATTTAACATACGCCTTATATACTTAATCAAATACCTTATTTTTTAGATGAGAATATCTCCTGCTATTCTTAGAATTTATTCTTTTAAATCAATTTAATAATACAATAGAATTTTATCGATGATAAAAAAGAAAAATGATTTTTTATAAAGTGCATAATTAAAAGAAACCAATGAAAATGTTAAAGAATTTATTTAATATCCTGAAGAAAGGATCTTTATTTGTAAATAAATACACACAAAATCAGTTCACCAAGCCTAAAGGCCAGAATTTAATTTTGAGAGAGGAGCACTAAATAAACATTTAAACGCAATGAAGTTTCTAACTTTACTGGAGTCAATAGAGCCAATGGAAAGCACACAGTCCAAATGAAAATAAGTATGTATCTTTAAATGATCGGTTAGGTGACCCCTGGACAAGAGTATTAAAAGACCCTGGGGAACAAACTAAATAATTAATAGTTGTTAAGTAAAATCATAAGTATAAAATAAAAATATTAAATTAACGAAACCCCTGTTAACACGGATAACACGTTTTGCTCGGTTTTCGAGTTTACCCGGCAAATTAATTATACCATAAGTTAAATTTGATTTAATACGGCACAAATTTGAAAATTTAAAAACCCTGAGGATCCTTTCTCTGGTCTATCACCACTTCCTTACACTTAATCTCTCATCCGGCCCGGTAAAAACTCGACTGTAATGTAAGAGAAAGTTGAGGGACACCAGATTTTTCCAATATCTAAAAGAAAGAATTTATTTTTATTAAATAGTTTTAAAGAAGTGAATAAACAAGTTTAAATTTTATCATTCTATTTATATTTCTTCACTATCGGTTTTTTTTAACGCAAGAAAGTTTATCAATTCGAGAGAAAGGTTTTCTTTATTTAGATTTCAACTTAATCATATAAATAGATCATATTTACAAAAAATAATCTTCAGAAGAATTATTTGAATAACTTATAAAATAAATTATTTCTGAAAATAAAATCTGAACAAATTTTAAAATGAGGGGCTCACATAGAATTGTAATATAATGAAATAAACATTAATTTAATATTTTTTTCTTCCTAAAAAAATGGAGTCAGTTTAAAAAAATCATTATAGATCGATAAAGAGCAATCATTAAAAAGACATACGTCTAATATTACTAAAGTATAAAGAAGATTAAAGTTTTTTTTTTTTTTTTTAATATTCGAATTTGAATTAAAATAGTTGTGGTTTTGAAGATCATTTGGATTCTAAGAGGTTCTAGCGAGTTTCAGTATGTTTGTTCGAGGTCATTTCAAGAAGAGAGCCAATCAACCTAAGGCCAAACCTTTAATTTATAAATTTCAATTTTAGCAAAAATTAATATATAAAGCGATAATAAATAATATAACACACTTAATATTTATTATTTAAAATAAATAAATATATAATAGTGTTGTCCTTCCATCCGTCAGGTGTCAAGGAAATTTTTTTAAATTTCAATTGAGTTGGAGTATTATCTTTATATAAATATAATGATAGGTCATCACAAAATAGTCTTTTTAAAATAGGAGTTCAGGGGGGAGGGGGATCAAGCCACCCTAGCTAAGTACGAGGCCTAACGAAGATATATTTGAGACTAGGATAATGATATTTAATCTTTAAGACTTGAAAGTACTATTTAAAAGGTCAGCACAAAAGTTAAAAGGTTGTGCTACATCCTACAAAGATCGTTTTCATGGTCTGATAATCATGCTCCAACTTTTCTAATTCTTAAATAATCTGTCAATCTGTCAAACGAGAAATGTGCTCATTAGTAAAACTCAGTTCGCTTCGTTTTTTTTTTTAATCTTAATACTAATTGATAAAATTTACAGAATAAAGTTTTACATTTGAATTCCCAAAATAAAGAAATTTCTAAAGAATATTAAAAAAAAATGTTTTGAAATTAATCCCCCTTCTCGGAATAGAGTAAAATTTTGCGATATTTCTGGGCGAGTCGCTGTTTTTGTTTTTGTATTTGTTGTTTTAGCAATTATCAGAATTTAACCTAAACATATCTATTTGTAGGACAAGTGAAAAAGATATTCATTCTCAGAGAAATTGGTGTTTGTACCTTAAATAATATATGTTTTACTTATTTAAAATTATATATTGCCAGTATATATTTTTCCTTTTTTTTTTTATTTATTAACCTATTCTCACTTATAAAAATACATGCCAAACTCTGCTATAGTCTATAGTCTATGATTGCAACATCATCATGACGTGAGATAGCCAAACAACAGCCTGTCATGGTAAACATTTTCGGATTATAATATTGTATCCTTTTGATTTTAAATTGATTTTGCCAGTACTAAAAAAATTGTATAATAATCTCGAATTATTAATATTTCAAAAAAAAAATTCAAACTTGATATAAGCCACTGTGTTCGAAAAGATTCAAGAACATCGACCTAAGAATTCTTGATTGAAAACCATATTCTTTTTTCTAACTAAATAAAAAAAATATGAAAAATATCTTTATCGAAAAACGATCTTTAATTTTATTAATATATTCTAAAATTGAGATTCTATCTCAAAAAAAAAAAACTCCCGTTGGTATTTTTGTACAAAAAAACTTATATAATTTTATCAAGTATTTTATATAAAATATTTTGAGAAAATGTGCAACATTCCATATAACTAGATATGAATAGAATCCAATGAGGGTAATTTTGACGGGCTGTTATAATTACCTTTCAACCTGGGCGCTTGTTAACACCGAGAGAGGCCCGTCTATTAGGACATTCCTGCATTACAAACTCATTTAAGGAACATTACAACGGGAGCTCTGCCAAATTCTAACTGTACCTTCTGCACTAGTTATTGATTTAATACCAGGCGCCTTAATTATATTTTTATCTAAATAATTTTTAAATATTTATTCAAAAGAAATTTAATTTCCTTCTTTTTTTCATGATATTTGGGGAAGAAGAAAGTTATTTCTTTAATAAAATGCAAATATTTCTCGATTAGTTCATTAACAATCATCTTTTATTTATTAAAACTAAAGAATCCTGTTTGGAAAATTAATTTTTTCTAAGAAATCTTGTCTTTATGTTTCCATGAACATTAAATATGCTATGCGGAATATGATTTTATGCATATTATTCATACCATGAGGTAAAATGCTTTCGCGTTTGGTTGCTCTAAGGTAGGTCACCCAAATGATCAACTCACTAATTGATGATTGTTCCAGAGTTCTTCTAAAGGCTTGCTCAATGCTAAGAAAATTTAACAAATGCTCATGTTTGGGCTGCCCTAGAAGAGGTTTGGAGCAATTAATCGAAAAATCCATTAGTGAGTGGGTCATTTGGGTGGTCTATCTACCAAGGAAATAGAAATTAATTTTTGCAGCGTATGGTAAAACTGTGTGATATCAGATTTTTTGCGTCGGGCCCCTTAAGTAGCTGTACAATGTACAGCCAAAGTTATTTTGTTTAATAAATGAGAATTTCATATTATGTATTTCACTCTGTTTTCCGAAAGATGACTGGTCGCCCGACATATGCATGTAGAGGAGCCTTTGAATTTTGAAAAAATCGAAAAAAAAAAAAAAAAATTAGAACATCAGTAAAGTGGGCCCTAAAAAATTTTGGTGTGGATAAGATTTAATACATTTCAAAGACCATCTAATAATTTTATTCGCCTTGTCCCTTGGTGCAGAGGTAATGGTTTCGCCTCACACACCAAAGGTCAGTGGTTCGCTTCCCGTCCTGAGCGACAAAAATTTATTTCTATTATATTGGCTACCAATTAATAGAAATAAATAAGAACAGAGTCTAAATGGCCTCAGTTGCCGAAAAAGACAAAAAAAAAAAAAAATAATAATTTTATTCAAAATCATTAGAGCAAATTTTAAGAAAAGCAAAAAAAAAACTTTAAAAAATACATCAGTAAAATACTAGTTCTCTATGGCCGTTTTATTCAAAAGCTTCGATGTGGAAGCCATATGGTTACCTATCTTAAATATAAACTTTCAGCCTCCTAAATTTTTTGTTTTTGAGAAGTCTTGTACACACACACACACACACACAGAGAGACCAATTTGCGAGATCCGGGACCTCAAAATATGTATTTCCGTTGAAATCTCGTATTCGATTTTTTTAGTGATCGCAATATTTTCTCATTTTATATTTCATATATAGGTAAGAGAAAGTAAAAATTATTTTTAGGAAATAGATTTCAATAGTAGAAAATAATTTTGTCTTATGTCTACTTTTAGAAGTGGTTATGTGACTTGAAATAAAATCCTGGGGCACTCATAAATTAATTAATTGTAAATCATAAATTAATTATTTGTATTTACGAAGCTCAACTAGATTAAAAGGTGGGCATTTTAAATTATATTTATCAAAATACAAAGCTCTCGAATTTGCACTACAAGAAAAAATTATTTTTTTATATTTTAGTGCATTAAGTAGGAAGAAGATGCATGGAATTACTTGCGCAAAGAATTAATTATTTCATGTAATTTCATTTTGACAATATTCTATGATTTAAGAAGTTACGAGAGTTCGAAAATATTTCAATAAAAAATCGAGACAAGATTTTTCTTTCTACGTGCATCTTTTTAAATAAATATCCCTATTCATAAAAAGAGCAATTTTTGAAAACTAAATATTAAAAAAATGTCATATAATAATATTAACAAAGTGGTCGTTTTTTAAATTTTATTTCAGTCTTGGTAAAAAGAACTAGTGTGTTGAAGAATTATAAATATTCAAGTTGAGAATTACCTTATTTAGGCGTTTATTTTAAGAAAAAAGAAGTTGATTGACTCTACTCACCTGTAACAAAAGGAAAAACCAATTAATATGATTATATTAAAAAATAATATAATTAAACATCTTTATAAAATAAAATTTTTATATATTATATTAGTATAAAAATAATTTAAAAATTATGCAAGAAAGTATTGGTTACTATTTCGATAATTTTCGATTAATTGTTTGGCTTCTCTAAAGTAAACGACGTATGGTCAATTGTTAATTGCTATTACTGTACATGCATTGTCATTTATACGTAGCTCTGTAGCGATGGTTGGAAAAATCAATTATTGTTGGTCATTTGGGTTGCCTATCTTGCAGCATGAACGAATTTATGCACCCAAATATAATAGTGTTTTTTAAAGAGAGAAATGGAGAGGAGACAGTAAAACGGTATCGTTTATTTTTAATATAATTGGATGATTTCAAATGCCAAAGACTTAGTTTTAGTGATGATTAAAACTTTTTACATAATTACACTGTTGTAAAGTTAAAAACATCTGGGAATGGGCAAAGCTGCATTGCCGAAACGAACTTAAAATCTGTGAAATTGCTCACTTCGATCGCAAAAGTTTCAAAATATTAGTGGGAATTTATATGTAGGTATTCGAATATAATGTAAAAATAGTGATGTTTGGAAAAATTTGGGCGTCCATTTTAACCATATTGCCATGGTCCCATTTTAAAACGTTTTACCTAGTTGTTCT
>JAAAKE020024994.1:0-10189 GCA_010014785.2 Anisolabis maritima | reverse complement strand
ACCACTGTACTTTCTTTGCTTTCCCCCCCCCCCCCCCCCCATCACCCTCCATTGCTCCAAGTTTTTTTTAATTAAAAAAAATTTTCTTAATATAATTTCGGGATTTAGGAGATAATTTGCTTCCTATCTCACAATCACTGTTGAAATTTCTTCCTTGAATTGATGTTAAATATAAAACAAATTTTGAAATTACCAAGCTTAAAATATGAAATTCAAAAAATTTCCTCTTTTTAAGAGAGCCTTTATTTTAGTATACGATTACCATATCCACCAAGTCTTACTTCTTAAACTGTGGGCCACATAACAAAATGTGTTAATCATTAAAATCATTTTTACAACGAGAAAAATACAAACAAAAAAATTGAATGTATATTTAACAAAGGGTCTCCTAAAGTTTTTTTCGAAAGGATCTCGATTGGAAAAATTTTAGGAAGCTCTAGTCTAAACAATTTCCTTCCCAATTTTATTTAAAAACTTTGGCCTCTCTCCAGATCTTTGTTTATGGATCAGAAGCTTTCTAACTGATCGAAAGATCAGATTATTGTCAATGGAGTTTCTTCTGATCATCATACAATCAATACTGGAGTCCTCCAAGGTTCGGTCCTTTCTCCTATCCTATTTTTGTACCTAAATTATCTCATGAAACTGACCTCCAACCCCATTCATTGTTTTCAATTAATGATGATCGGTATCTTAGAGAAATGACAACACCATAACCATCTAACTTTATCCAAGAAAATACAATGTTGTCTAATTTCAAGAGTGAAAGATCAAACATGCCCATTTATCACCTATTTCAGATCTTTCCTGGAATTATCATATTTCTACGGTCGCCAAATTTTATATTTTTCCGCAATATAAGAGAGTCATCATCCCAACATCCCCATGTCGATAAAAACTAGTCCATTCCATTTTTCCTTTATCCCCATCCCCTTTCCCAAAACTCACAATCTCCAAACTTTCAAATACAAACTCAACAAATACCTCCCTCATTCTCTCACTCCTCTTCTTCCTGGTTGCAAGTAACACTGGCCATTATAGGTCCGTTGGACCTTATACTTTCATTAAAAAAAAAAAAAAAATTCATTCAACAAAATTTCCATTTTTGAAAATTTATTATTAACCTAATAAGTGTAATTAAGATCCAAAAATATTGTCCTCTGATTTTAACTTCAATTTGTTTGTCTAGGAAAACAAACTTCTTTGTTAAAAAGAATTCGTGTAAAATTTTTCCAAATTATTGATTCCATGAAGGAGAAAATAAATTTGTAACGACTGAAAAAAACAAAAATTTGGGTAAAAATAAATAAAAAGGTAATTAACAATATATTTATTTATAATATATATGGTATTCTACTTAGTGTTAGCACACAAAAGGATTTTAAATAATTTAAATTGCTAATCATTAGTTTTATTTTAGTCAGGGCCGCCTCTCTGCAAAAAAATAACAAGTTAGTGAAAAGAAATATAAAAATAATAAATATATATTTTACATTAATATAGTCTATTTCATATTGATCTAAAGGCCTTCTTTGATAACGCTTTGGCAATTGGTAGGGTTCAATAGCAGGTCCGCTGGATCTTCTTGCTGCAGGCGCTGAAGGTCCCGAAGCAGCTTCTCCAGCAGTACCTGCAAGGAAAGCAGGAAGCAAAGAATAAAAAGAAACTAAAATAATGGGTCTTACGGAAAGATGGTTTTAAATTTTCACTTTCTCTTACTTATATGTTCATATATGTAATATATAGTGTGAGAGTATTGCGATCGCAAAAAAAATCAATGTCGAAATTTCAACACGTTTTGAGGTCCCCGAATCTAGCAAAATGGTCTGTATGTGTGTGTGAAAAAACGAAGAGATAGAGGCTGAAATTTTATATTTAAGCTATGTATTTTCGTCGCTTGCACATTGAAGCTTTTCAATAAATCGGCCAACGGCTACTATTACTTTATTGATGTATTTTTTTTTCGATTTTCTCAAAATTCGCTCTACCGATTTGGATCCAAATTCATAAAACAATTATGTATTAGATGATCTTTAAAATATATTAACCCTTATGCCTTCCAAAATTGATTGGGGCCCACTTTAGTCTTTTAAGTTTTTGGATTTTTTGTTATTTTCTCTTAAACTTCTCTAACGATATTGATTAAATTGTTAAGAGATTAATTAGAGAACAGCTAAGGTGCAATGCGAAAAATTTGGAGTAACAGCACATCACCCAGCTTTCAGCTTTTAGTCACACCAGTAATTTCAAGATAATTCAGGAGAATAACGGTCACTGTTAAGCTCAGGCCTGCAAACATTCTCGTGCTTTTTCAAAAAATTCCAAAGAAAACACAATTTTAAAAGTTTTATATATGGCTTTTATCCTAAATAATAATCCTTTCAGATTGCCTTTGGAATCTAACCTGTAGTTTCCCAATCAATAAAATCAAGTCAATTCCAATTTTTAAATTACCCTATATGCAAAATTTGATCAAAATTTAACAGAATAATCCCCGCATAGGAAAATATTTCTCCAAGCTCTAGAGCCAATGTGCCCTGAAATATAAGCAATACCAAATGCGTACATAGACAAACATTTGGGTCCTCTTGTGCTTTAGTGCCAATAATAATTAATTTTTAAATAATAATTGTCAAATTATTATAAGAAAATTAGTATATAAATGAGGTAAAGAGTTTAATACGTCAAGTACTAACCTAACCTTAATTTTTTTAAGTAGTAGAAAAATCAGAAGGTAAAAATTAAGAGTAATATAATTATATAGCCAGCCCCTATAATATATTTTTTCATTTTTCAAAATATGGTGCACTTAGAAATTAGGGTATATAATCCAATTAGATAAATAATAAATAAAATTTCTCTATTATCTGGGTAAAAATAATTAAAAGTATTAATTTGGACTTTGTATTTTTTTAATTACAAATAAACATATAATTAGGTAGAGA
The DNA here is from genome assembly GCA_010014785.2 of Anisolabis maritima. Taxonomy (NCBI): domain Eukaryota; kingdom Metazoa; phylum Arthropoda; class Insecta; order Dermaptera; family Anisolabididae; genus Anisolabis; species Anisolabis maritima. The sequence goes on along the minus strand of JAAAKE020024994.1, from coordinate 7,244 downwards.
TTTAAATTTTGATAGGGAAAAAATAGTGAATTAATAAACATGCGTTAAATAACTGCTTACTTCTTTGGGCAGGTGGACCCCCTTTCCGAAATTTTATTAACGGTACATGTCTCTGGACCACCTAAAAATAAACACAAAAGAAAAATTAATAAATGATTTATGTATTTTTTTATAGTTGAGATGACAGCTCACCTTCCACGCGTGAGATGCCATCTTTCGTGATTGAAAAGTAAAGGGAGTATGAATAGCTCCGGCTCTACAGGCCCAGGCTATCACCAGCACCAGACAGCTGACAATTGACATCTAACCAACCAAATCAACAAATATATTCACTATTTTACCCATTTTTTAAAAATTATTATTATTAATTCACATATTTTAAATGTAAGTTGATTTATTTTCTAATTCCGTTTTTTTTTTTTTTTGTTTTATTTTATCTTCCATTAAATAAAAAAATTTTAATAAATTCTATACTTTTATTGATCTTCATTGGCTGTTTATTTTTTCTTTTTTCTTTAATCAATAATAACAAAAGTTTTGTTGTTTTGTGTCATTTTTAGTTATTCCAACGATGCTTCACCATAAAAGGCAATCCTTCTCGTGTGTGGGCTAAGACTTCTTTTCTTCTCGGTTCAATAATCAAGTGGATTTTAAGAATGGAAATCAATTTCTGGTGAAAGTTTAATTTACTTTAATATTTTAAAATAAAAATGATAAATGAAAATGGCAGAAAAAAATTCCGATGAGTTTCAAGAAGAAACTTCTCTTTGTTCATTAGATGACATTCCTATTGAGGTAATAAAAACCATTTACGGAATTGCTCTTTGTTTTATGTTTCATCAATAACTTTATAAAAAATTAAATTAAATCTATATCAAACACCTTAAATATATTTTCATTTGATGATTATTTTTCATATGAAAACAATATATACAATGCAATATATAAGGTGTTTTTTATGTATATGCCCATTTTGTGTTTTTCAATATTTAAAAATTGAACGATTTTTAATAAATTTTTCTTTAATTTAATTTTTAGCGTTGATTATAAATGTAAGTCTTTATTTGCGATTCAAAAATTAGCTAGTTTACCTAGATTTTCTTTTAAATTTTGGCCTAATTTTTTTTTTAGTAATCTAGGCTATTTTTTCACTTCAAGTTTTTGACTTGTTTTCTTAAGCCCTATTTTTATGAATAAAAAAGTCTGGCTGCTATACATCTTCGTACTTTTGCCCTGAATCAAATGTTTGAGTAAAAAAATATAATACTTATTATTCGAATATTGAAAGGTTTATGGAGATGAACCAATCTTTATTTCTCCCAACTCATTCTTGCAGATATTTTTACCCTCAATGCCGAAATGAGATTCTTGATGAGACTTTTTATGTATATAGGAACATATTAAAATATATGGACATTTTATACTGATGTGTGCTGATGAATGGTCAAGATCAATACTTCCTAACTCACATTCTTTCCTGATTCAACTCAAGGCAGACCAGATATATACTATTATAAAAAGCCCATATATTGTGTTATAAGTTTTGACTAAATATAAAACATTCTAAACAGAATCTCATTTTTGCATTGGGGATTGAAATATATGAAGAAAAATGAAGTTGAATTGAGAGAAATAAAGGTTGATTCTTCTCCATATACTTCTTAATATATATAATATATATTTTATGTTATTGCTAAACTCTTCAACTGTAATAAAATCTAATCTAAATTATCTTTAAGGTTGTAGTATTTATATAGTTTTACTTTTATTTCACTCAGCCACCAAATCTATTTATATAGTTTTATCTATTCTCTATCACAGAATAAGTCTTTAATTAAGTTCTATTTTTTCAGCTCTTCCTTCATATATGTTCATTTCTTGACCCTGCCACATTAAACAATTTGAATATAGTCTGTAAAAAATTTCATCATATATTAGAAGACCAATCCATCTGGAAGGCAAGAGTAAGAAAACGATGGTGCACCAATGAAAAGAATTTTCCTCCAATTCCTGGTAATTAATGAATGTAAAAAATAATTAGAACAATAAATAAAAATTTATTATTGTATTAAATAATAGGGATTTATTTTGAAAAGATGGTGGTTTTCAAAACAATGTACCAAGACTATAATAAGTCGATATATCGTTTAAGATAAATGAGTAAAATCATCTCGCTAATTTTATTATTGTATTTTAGTAAGTGAAGATTATAATTGGAAAGGAGCTTGTTATGACTTGGAGAATAATTTTAATATATTACAAAATCCAGAAACATCGTGGCGTTATTTTAAATTTGGAGAAGCTCATGTTGGAGAAGTAGACTCTGTTCTTCTTTTTGAGGTATTATTCAAATTTAACGTTTAATAATAATATATTATTTTTCATGGTTTGTGAATCTTTATTGTTGAAAGAATCGGGCCATATTGGCTTCAAACACGTACAAAATAATGAGTTCGATTCTTGGGAAACTATATGCCCCGATCCCAACCAACAATAAATACTCAAAAACTATTAAATTGATTGATTGCTCTGAATACTCAAAACTAATAACTATTTCAAATGAAAAGATTTCATTAAACAACATATAGCTTATAATATTTTTAAAATGAATTGTGAGGATTTATTGATTTTAGGTAAATTTCTATTTCAGGATGGAACTCGATGTATATCAGCATCCAGGGATCATAGTATGATATTTTGGGATCTTTCCAATGAAGAAATAAAATGGACTGTACATAATAATATGCACAAAGGGTGGATTTGGAATTTAGCAATAGATCACCAAACGAGATACCTCTTTTCATGTTCTTTTGATAGAACTGTAAAAATATGGAGTTTAGATAGCATGGTTTCTCCTATTACCACTTTTAGGTAAGTCATTTAAGATGTAAAAAAATTAGAACAGGCTAATGGAGCGCATTAAGAAACACTGATTTAAGAATATAACAGTTAAGTCATGAAAACCACCTATTTCAAACAAATCTCTATTAATCAGAATAAAAAAATTTTATTTTCAGTTTTAATACAGCCGTTCTTACCATTGTCTGTACAACTGGGCAAAGCGGACAAGCTGTTGCTGGACTTCTAAACGGCACTGTTCTACATTTGGATCATCGGCAGCCTAAATATGTAGGATCGTATGCAGCTCATCGAAGAGCAACTCTTGCTTTAGCAGTTGTCAATTCCAATCATGTTGTTTCCATCAGTGAAGATGCAACTTATGCTGTTTGGGATCTGAAAGCTGGTCAACTTTTTAAATCCAATATAAATTTATATGATGTTAGTGTTTATTCTTTTAATTATATTTTTTATCTAATTTTTATTAGGATTGGAAATAGATGTTCATATACCGGGAATCCACTTGTTTTCTGTAACAGAATTAGATATTTAACACAATGTTTTGCAGGGCCTCGTGGAACTGAAGGTCTTAAATAACTCTAAACAAGTTTTTTGATTACAATAAAGTAGTTTGAATTGGGAAGTCCTTCAGCCGTTTTGAAATTTTATCTGACTTTTGTAAATTTCAGATTTCTTGCGTTTTTTTGTGTTCCCGTACTGAGATCTCTTTGAATATACTTTTTCGTCCTGGCCTATTTTCTCCCGCAAGTAGTTTTGTTTATTTTCCTTTGTAATGCACTCGGATTACATTCATTTAAAATTGTATAAATCGTTTTTTTATTAGTTCATTTATTTAGCATTTACTTCTCCCCTTGGTAACCAGTTTATTAAAAAAGACGTTTCATAAATTCTCTTTTAATGAGTGAAGGCGAGCAATCGTTTTCTAATTATATTAAATAATAAGATTATCAATTTATAATAATTGGTACCAAGTTTGAATATTTGACTTTATTTTGAAAAATCTCAAAACACGGAGAGAGACTTGGGATCAAATAATCAACACGGAAAATTTTATATACTTATTCCAAAGGCAGCTTCCATCGATCCTTCGCATATAAATTCAGGATTTTGCAAAAGTGTTCATAGTTTTAAAATATGAGAAATTTAATTTTCCTACTAATGTATGTGGATAAATACAACTTATAGAGCTACACAAAAAATAATTGTTCAATAAATCCCTAAAAAAAAAAAATAACTTTTTGTGTATATAATTTTCCTCAAATACCATTAAGAAAATACATTTTATTTAATGTTTCAAAGTTAATTAAATTTAATATTTAATCCAAAATCATTATATTTATATTTTCGTGGAATTACACAAATGGATGAAAGTTTCATTTTTTTAAATTAACTTTCTTTTTAAGCTTAATGTAATGGATGTATTAAGATGAAATAAAGTTGTTGTAAGCCTGGTGATTGATTAGACTTTATTAAAAAAATTTTTTTTTTAGGAACCGAATTCTTTTCACATTTATAATTTTATATCATTTAAGTTTAGAAAATAGAATGAATAGGATCTCTGGTTTTTTTTTTAATTTATTGATTATTAAAATTAATGAAATACTCTTATTTACAGGATAATGAGGCTCGAAAAGGAAAAACTCCATTATGTATATCATACAACAATGATATAATCTATATTGGCGATTCTGGAGGAAAATTGCATTTAGTTAACGCTAAAGACGGCCTTTACGAGCACCTTGGCATGTATGATGTGGGCCATACGGATAGATTAACATCAGTACATCACAACCGGGGCCGGCTAATTACTTGCAGTAATGATGCTTCCGTAAGATTTTTTGCACCCACCAATGAGCCAACTCATTTGTTTACATTAAATTCAACTAATAAACTTAACAAGGTAATCTCCAAAAATTTTATTAATTTTTTCTCTATTCTCCAGGTCATAATTTTTGTGTTTTTAGCTCTATTATCAAAACCATACGCTCGCTTTGGCTGGATGTGATAGTTCTGTTGAATTTTGGCGGCACAAATCTCTTGATACTTGCTCTATTTAAATAATTTAAATGTTTTTATGGTATAAAATCTTTAGCTTTAATAATCCTATTAATTTTATTTACTGTTTTTTATGATCTATTTTAAATAATCATTGATTTAATTTAATTAATTAAAATATAAACTATTTTGATATAGATATATATACATAATCTTTTATAAAAATATCATATAACAATATATTTATAATATGTTTTAATTTTCTAATAAAAAGCACATTAATTTATTAATTTTATCAAATCGTTATTTTCTTCAAATGGAACCAAAAACAATTTATATTCGGTTTTTACAGATGAGTGCGAATTAAGCCGGATCAACCCTTAATAGCATGATTCCTCTTTCGATCAGTCTTTCCGAGAGTCTGTCAATCTTGTCAACTGTAGAACAAATTAATATGAATGGATCTTTTTGAAATTTCATTTTTTAACGTTCCGACATTTATTTGAGAATCTTTTTCAGAAAACTCAAAACTTTTTCATATTTTTGGCAATTTAGCTATTCTCAGTCTAATGCCACACCTCTGGTGAAAGGTGACAGATTTTCTTTCTAGCAGCACCATTATTTAGATTGGAACCGATTTTTTATATTAACCATTTTGATTTTTAAATTTTTCCAAAACAAATTTGAATTTAATAACTAGTTTTATATCATTAGTTACTAACTTTTATTATAATAAATTGTTATCTCCCAAACGCTATATCTATGACATACGAATAAAATTCCTTTCTCAAAAGTTGGATTATTTTTCTTGTTTGTAAAAATAATTTGAATATGTATTATTTTCAGCTCTCAAAATCAATTTTATCCCAAGGAAAATATTCATAATTATAAAAAAAATTAAATTGGCAATTAAATCTTGTTTATTATCGAACATAGGAATAAAAATATTTATATTTTCTTACGAGTCTGCCTCGGGATTCTTAAATTCTTTTAAAGTGAAGACCCCATACCATTTTTAGTCAAATGGTTAATATATCTTAAAGATTATTAAATTTATTATATGTACAGCCGACTAATCAAAATCGTTAGAATAGTTTAAGAGAAATTTACCAAAAACTAAAAAAGAATACGAGTAAAGTAAATACAGGTTAGCGACAAAAGATTAGCACCGATGCAAAATTTCGGATATTGAAATATTAGACTGGCCTGGAAACAGTCAAGATCTAAACCCAATTTATAGCATTTATGACAGAAAGTCAAATTCAAACTTGATTGATTGATTGATTGAAGTAAAAAATGTAAAAATGGATCTCACAAAATGATATTCTGTATGTTTGTGTTCAAAAATATCAAAAAAAAAAAGTAATAAGCTTTAATATGAATTAATCATTTTCCACCTCAAAATAGTGAGGGACCTTCGAATTAACATATAAAGAAAACTATATGATAGGAGACGATTGCAATGGTATCAAAATATATATATATTTTTAAATCCTCGAATCGCTGAAAATAAAAACAATCCCATGTTTAACTATTAAGTTAATCTCAACAATTAACGCGGACCAACCCGGGAAAACATTATTCCACACATATATATATATATATAAAGTCTTTTTGCCCACTGAGGTCATATAGACTTGAAACGGTACACATTTATTTTAATTAATTATAAATTATCCAGGCATATTTATTTATATCAATTGATATCCAATTGATTTAAATAAATTTTGAACGGACTGCCAGGCACTATACCTTTAATTATTTACCTTTTATACATATAACCTGCTTTTCTGAATCAAATTTTTTTGTAAAATTTTTAATTCTGGCCGAAAGGCTTCTGGCCCAAATATAAATTTAAAAAAAAATATTTAAAATTTAATGGCTAATTAAATTCTTTCAAAATATTTCTAAATATTGTTCTCTGGATGTAAAAATTGATGTTACCACTATTTACCTCTTGGTGCTGAGGTAATATTATTTAAAAAAAATGTCTACACAAAAAATTTGATGTGACTTCACATTGCTTTCTCATTTCATGCAGGTAAGAGAAAGTTGTGAGATATGATGTTAGACATTAGATTTTTTTGTATAACTCAAAATTGTAACGCAAAAATGATTCTCTCCGAGCCGACCCCTCCTATTCTTTCTAGATATGTCAACGGTCATTAAACATACAAAGTGCAGGAGGGAAATATTTTTCACTGTTTGCTACTTTAATATATTTAACTCTTACTTAAGAAGTTAAATATATTCATTACCTGTTTATTATTAGGTGTGTAGCTCGACTTTGTTTTGGTACATGCAACCACCTAGATCAGGGGTCGGGGAACTTTTTTAATCATTACCCCAAAATAATTTTGTGTGAGTTGATATTACCCCATGGTGAAGAG
>JAAAKE020024972.1:0-10189 GCA_010014785.2 Anisolabis maritima | reverse complement strand
TCTCACAATTTATTATACAAACATGACGTATCTATAACGGAGTTTGTATTTACTCTATAATATTATGTATTCGATTAATGCGGTAAAATTTCGGAACCAATTAATTGCACTAAGTGAGGAATACCTGTATATATATAAGGAAACGACAGGATAAAGTATTATATTATTTGGTTTCTATTATAATAATATATCCAAATTTTGAGAACTAATAACTTTCTCAATTTCTCAATAATGACTTCCTACAAAAAATATTGGTTAGTTTGAGTTTTAAGATTATCTATTGAATGAAGTATTTATATAAATCACTTCTTGGGATTGACACTAGCTTACTGGCTTTTTACATAGGCTCATCTTCCGTCTCTTCCTCTGCTTGTGATGAAATATGAGAATTTAAATAAATAATATGAAAAAATAAAACAAATAATAAAAGATATCGATTAAATTTTTGTTTAATATTTCGAAAAAGATGATTTATAACATACTAAATCTCGTGTTATTTCTCTTATTCTCGTACAGCCTGCAAAAATAAATATTTTTATTAGTTAAGTGGAACATATACTATAATAGGCCTATATAAAATAAAAATAACTTGCCTGATAAAGCCATTGCCAAATCTAATTCTTTGATAAGAATTTCAAGCACATTTTCAACTCCCTTTTGGCCATTGTAGGCTAATCCCCAAAGGGCAGGCCTTCCAATAAAGACCATTTGAGCCCCAAGAGCAAGGGCTATTAAAATTTGAGTTCCAGAAGAGATCCCTCCATCCACATAAATTTCAGCACTTGTACCACGAATTGCTGAGACAATTTCTGGCAAAACTTCAATCTTAAAAAAAATTTGCGATTAGTTAGTTAATTCTATTTAATTTTTCATTAATTTAAATAGGGGCATTATATTATTAACTATAATATATTTTATTTAAATGGTAGAATGTTTAATTTTCTAATTTACTTATAAAATAATAATCTTTGTTTCCAATATTTTATCTTTTCATGGCTTAGTTTTTGACTCGTATTACATCCAATCTCTATTATCTTAACCAATTTAAAATATAAGGATGAATTGGATTTTCAATTAGGTAATTTAGTTGGCGATTATAGTTATTATAAATAAAGGACATTTTGTCGTGATTTTTTTTAGTAATTAAATAATTCAAAATAATATATTATTAATATATTTTGGCCAGTATTTCTGCAGCCGTTCGTCATTAGGTAGATGCATTGACTTGACAAGTTTACTTACAATTAATGCCAAAATCTCTTTTATTTATAGGATTGGATATTCGTAGGTTTCGATAGGTATTTTTCTAGGTCCCTTGGTTTGAAAATGTTATTTTGAACAAACTCATCTACCATAATACACTAAGTGAAATAGGCGGATCTGCAGAGACGTTTTTTTTTTTTTTTTTGGGTTCCAGATATTCTTCAAAAACAAGGTCAGATAAAATTTTTAGACAATAAAGGTTCTGGGTATAATACTTCCCGAAGCCCCGTAATTTATTAAAAATAATTCTCACCGCCGCCGGTACACCATCTAATTGTCTTCCACCATGGTTTGAAACCCAAACAGCAGATGCACCTTTCTTAACAGCCATCAGAGCATCATCTGCTCTTAGTATCCCTTTAACTATTATAGGAAGTTGTGTAATACTCTTCAACCATTTAAGATCTTCCCAAGTTGCCGAATCATCTAATTGAGATGCTATATATGCGTTCAAAGCAGAACCCGCTTTAAAAAGAAAATATGTATTAAAGTTTAAGTGATCTAATTTTTTAAAGCTGATAAATAAAGCTAAATGCTTTTTTTAAATTTCACCTGAATTATCAGTGACACCTGTGGCTTTAATTCCTTTAAAATTTGCAAGAATAAGATGTGGCGGCAAAGTAAAACCATTACGGTGATCACGATGTCGAGTCCCGAAATAGGGTGCATCAACGGTTAAAACCAAAGCCTGAAAAAAATATTGAAATTATAGAACGAAAAATAGATATTTTAAAGCCTTGCTATAATCCATTTTTAAAATTCTAGCATGCTCATTGTACCTAGCAAAATAATTAAAATTTTATGGAGAAACATGCCCATATTCATTAAAAATAATTTTGTTAATCACTTTCACTATTAAAGATCTTATGTAAATGATCAATTGAATAATTTTCCTAGGGTACGTGACAAATGGTTTTAACATTAAAATTATCACCTTATATCCATTTTTTTCTGCACGTAAAACAAGATCTTTAGTAGCATGGCGATCTTTATAGATATAAAGTTGGAACCAACGTAAACCATTCGGTGACGCTGAAGCAACATCTTCTAAACTTGTAGTCGACAATGTTGAGAGGGTGAAAAGAAGATTCTTTGAAGCAGCGGCTTTAAAAATAAAATAATTATTTTTTTTTTAAGTATAAATGAATGATTAATGATTATTTAATTAAATATTATAGAAGCAATTTCCAGTGCCAAATCAGCAGGGGCTTAAATAACGTATTTGTAAATATTTATTTATGAAAATCCTAAAGACTCTGACTTTAAATATTAATAGAATCATATAATCTAAATTGTCCAAAGGAAAACAAATGGTAATAGTGAGAGGCGCTTAACTCCTCTCCTCTAACTCCAGAAACTTTATCTCACTGTAGTTTCAAATACTAGACTAGAGGGGAATGGAGCGTTTCGATCATCATATCATTGCTCACTGCTCTTTAAAGATACTCAGGCGCCCCCTGGTGAGAAAATGAATGTTACCCGATGGTCCTGAAATTATTTTTTCCCTACTTTCCTATATACTAATCATCCCTCTCGCTAATCATAACAACAGGCTTGATCTTCCTCTGAGAATCTCCGAATCAAGTGAACAAGGCAAAGACAATCTACTCTTTTTTACTTCCAGCAGAGCATTTATAGTAATAATTTTTTCTCAAACTCATCTCTTGTTTCTTTTAATAGTAACAAATTCAATTTTATTATGAAATTCTCATTTCTTCCAGTTGGAACCTGTCTTGGTACCCCCAAGACGAACTCCTCAGAGCGCCTTTGTTCTCTCAGTGAGCCTTGAGAAGGCCTGTATAAGTTTAAAAACAATTTTCACAATGATTGAGACTCGCTCAATTAAAGGGGAAAGAAATTTCCAAATATAAAATTTTGAGTTTTAAGAGTGGATTTATAGACCGCATGGTAACCCAATCTTTTTATAAAAATCCGAATGATATTTACGCATAAGGAAATATATGTGCATATAATTTCGAAGAAATTAAATAAAATTAATTGCAGGTTCTGACCACGCCGAAAACTCTTATAAATCTAAACGATTTCAATATTGTTGATTTTTCTTGAAATTTGAACAAACTGTAATCTTCTATCTGGGGCAAGTCAGAACAGAAAACAATTAAATAAAACTCGCTTTTCAAAACAAAAATATATACAATTTATTAAAACTAAATTTAATGTCTAAACAAAAGGCGAGATAAAATACACAATAAAATTCCTAGTTTACAAGATCACTTGTAAAAAGGAACGAGTTTCAACTCAGAGTTTAAGAGTCCCGGATTCACTGACCTCGTGCCGCACAAATAAAGTATATTTCCCACTGAAAATATATTTTAAATGAGTCTGTATCCTTTGCCTGAGTTTCTCTAAATCTAAATAAACCTAAATGGGGAAATGAAGATTTGCACAAATCGATAAATCGAAGAAGAAAACCAATTTAAATTAATGAATAAATTTCTGCGAGCCGGAGACGAATGTTGCTCCTTGCGTGGGACGCCGTCTTGCAGAAGTGAGGGGAGGATTTTCTCGATCCCAGATGCAACTAACTGATGCTCGCTGCGGAGTATTTGAACGTGTTTAAATGCTGGCTTCTCGATTGCAGATATCAGAACTGGTCATCTGCAATTATCAGAACTAGTCTGATGGATATACAGTGATCTGTAGATATCAAAACTTGTCTGACAAATACACTGTAAGCTGTAAAACGATAAACCTTAAACTGTAAGGAATCTGTTTATAATATGTATTGTCTGTATGTAATCTGTAAATTCTGGTTTTTCTGCAAGTGAAAAATAAAATAAATTACTAATAGAATCATATGATATCAAAAGAAGACATTGACCAACTTACGATAGATGTTTCAAAAAAGGCAGCTTGTTTCACCCGCCTACCCTTAATCAACGGGCAAAACTAAATAACTCCAACTGGTGGATTATTCAACTTATATTCACCACGCATGGTGAGATTCTTGTTCCAAAAGGCAAGATCACTTGCTTTCCCGCAAACAACGGGCAAAAATAATAATTCCACCTGGGCTATTAATTCTTACTTTCACCACGCGTGTTAAAATCCTTAAGATCCCTAACAGAGGGAAATGACTACATTGTCCAAGCATCGAACATCGAACGAGGCCGAGCAATATAAAGAGAAACCAGCTGAAATTTTGAATGCTTCAGCGAATTTAGCTCCTCTATACGACTTGGTCAATAACAAACAAATTTTATCAAAAATAAGATTGAGAATTTGAAATAAATTAATAAATAAAAGAAAAGAAATATATTTAACAAAATTTCTCAAATTAAATCATATAAAACTATTAGCAATTCTATCTTTCAACAGTTGGCAGAAACTGTCGACTATCCGTTTGACAGCGAAGGGAAGTATAATTGAAAAGAGGGAAGTTTAAACTTAAACAAGGCCTCTTGCTCACATCAATCAGCATAAAGAGAATAAGATTTTCATTTTATCTAATAAGGTTTATTTTAACTCTAAGATATGTTAGCAGGCTCTGCTTTTTTTTGTTATTATTTAATTTATGTGTTGCATATTCAGAGTTGAAAAACTGCTTACTCTTTCTGATGAACCTTAAAATAAATAAATGAAATTACAGCGTTCGAGTTCCGGCACAACAAACACTCCTGAAAATGACTGCAATCGAAACCGAAATGTTAACAGTGAAATAATCTCAGCTGCATTTTCAATTATTTATTTTTAACCTTGTCAACTTTTTTTCTCGCTATCTTAGACCACTAAATATTTATTAACAAAAAGTTGTGGCAGTGGTGACGGAGTCAAAAAATCAGTCCAGACTTGTGCAGCCAATTTTATTTTAATTTATTGCCTTCACGGCTGGGGTTTCGGCCCCAGTTCTAGGCCATCTTCAGAGCCGTCTGGCAATAATTGTATATGTATACTTTAACGATATCACCGATCAGCGAGTGGAATCAGTTTTGTCGCTAAAGAAGAAATATAAATACATATACAATTATTGCCATCTGAGTGTGAAGATGGCCTAGACCTGGGGCCTATATGTAAAACATAGTATTTAGAGAAATGACTGGTAAAATTCTTTTTGAATGTTCATTTTGGACATCTATATGAATTTATTTTATTTTCTGATGTTTTTATATTCTTTCGTTTTGAAATAAATATTCTTTGTTAAAAATACTTTGGAAGTTACTCTCTCTTACTTCATCTAATGAATTTTTTTATTATTAGGGAATCGCACCAAACTATCATTAATTAGCTGAAAATAATCTTATTTTGTAACGATATAGTTTTTATCTCTTAATTGAAAAATAGTTGACCATTCGGATTAGACCAATCGATTTGTTTAACTTTTTTTCCTCATTTCATTTATTAGCATTGAAGGAATCTTTTATTGTAAATCAATTTATTAAAAAAAGAGATTAAGGAAGATTAATGGTCTAGCAATCATTAAACTTCTCCAATGTCGTTAGTGATTTTATTTTGAAGAGAAGAGTTAGTTAGCTTGGCGAAGTTTTCTCTATTAAATAAGGAATGATTTGTTTTTTACCTCGAGCATTGCCAATTTCTCCATCAGGATGAGCCATGCATTGCATCGCTGTTGGTGCAATTCCTATTGGGGCACTAACTTTTTGTCCTAAAACTGTGGTGGAAAAATTCCGATTTCTCACATCTCGCATCATCCGAGGTCGCAGTCTCCATCCCAGATATGCACTTTTATTTAATTTCAAAGATCTTTCAAGACCTGCTCCTCCGCGATAATAATCGAATGCTTGAACGGGGAGTATTTTAGAAGCCTGTTGATAAAAATCATCCACGGAGACTGGAATTGGATTTGGAGGCATTTTTCATACTACTAAACACATAACTCAGAATCTTCGCTTTAATATACAGAATGACCTCTGCTCCTAAAGATATCTTATCTAATTTAAAAGTATAAATAAAATAAAGTCTCATCTTAAAATATCTTATTATATTTTCTTTAAATTTTTTAAGTTTCTTACCTTATCATTTAAATTAAATATTTAAATTTAGGATGGATTAAGGCTGCTTTGGTGTGGCTATGACGTAAAACAAGGATGAGAAATTTAATTTATTCTGCCAACTTAAGGAAAAATTGTATTCTTTGACAGAAACAGGCCTTTTAGAGGTGTGTAATTTCCCTTGTCAAGGGTGTCGGTCATTTAGGATGCCTTTTAGCTTTCAGTAACGAAACATGAAATAATTGATGAAATCATAGAATAAAGTGAATTGTTAAAAAAAAAATCATCTTTCTTCACCCTTGACACTATCAATAAAAGACTATAAAGACTATATTAAAATTTGTTATTTATCCTTAAAAGAAAGATGGAAAATCTGAAATCATTGGCCTATATGATATAAGATTAGAGGAAATTTCTAGACGCACACGCATCAATTTAATTAATCGTATTAAAATTAATTCTCTATTTCCCAAGGTGATTATTTTCTCATTGAGTGGAATTATAGCACTAATTTACAACAAATATTAGTATATGATTAAGGGGGGGGGGCGGGTGCAAATAGTAATAAGACATAATAATCAAACGATTGTTTCCGATGATTCCAAGCTATGTAGATACAAACAAGCAATGGAGTAGTTGGAAATAGAATTAATTGCATTCTGATCTAGATACAAGAAAGTTATATTTGATCAAAAATTAAAATAACTTAATCTTGTTATTTTAAAACAAATTAGATTAGAAAAATAATAATTAAAATAAAAATAAACTTGCATAGCCACGAGAATACTGACCCATAACTTCTCCCAAAAGAATTAATTTGCATTAGCCAAATAGATAGGTAAAATATTTAGAGTTATGTCTTAAAAAAAAAAAAAAAAAGTTATTGGTAAAACACTTTTCTTGGTATCTTTCTTTCTGTCTCTAAATAAATAAACACACGTAAAAGTGATAAAATTACCTCACTGAAGTTTTACAAAAAATTAATCAAATATGTTTTAAAGAAAGTCTCAAGGACGCCAGGACAGTTTCCATTGCATTTTTCATTTTTTCACCTCGAGGCTCTTCCTTAATTAAATTTAATTCTAAATTTTTCTGATTTTGCTCTCCCTGTTTGTTATATTTTGCTGCTCCAATTTTTCTTTTCTCGAATCTTTTTCTTTTCCTCGGGTTATCTCAGCAGCGTTTTCAAGATGAAGACCAAGAAGCCCCTCCTCCTCCCAAAAAAAAAAAAAAAAAAATTGCAAAAATCAAAACGAAATTTCAATAAAAACAGAGAACGGATGAAAAAATTAAGTAAGAATCAAAATAAGAGTAAATTAATATCTCTAAACACTCAAGAAATTTCTCTGTCTCTATCACATTTATATATATAATATAAGGCTTCTAAAAGATTTAAATTATTTAATAATAAAACAAAATCAACTAACGAATTTAAAATCTTCAAGTAAAATATTAAAAAAACTAATTTTTTTGTGTATTATTTGAATTTAAGAAGTTGGCCTCGAGGTTGGTTCATTAGCTTTTTGAGTGAATAATTGACAGCCGTGTCAGATTGGCGAGGCGTCGGCAACCGCCTCTCGAGGCATCTCCTCCCATTTGCCAATGATTAATTCACAACAATATTACCATCGGCGTCCTGTCCGGTCCCTAGGGACTCCGACTGGTACAGCCTGCCTCCCTCGACCTTTGTTCGCCATCATGAACATGCTTAATTAGATTCTACTGTAATTAATCTACCAAGCCATTGTCTGATTTGAATTATATAGATATACACACTTTATTATTAATATATTAAACGATCCAAGATTGAGTCACAAGAATACAAATTTTAACTTGTAACCTATAGGTGATTATAGATTTTTTTTTATATAAACCTCAGGACTTTTTTTCACAATTAATTTAAATTATGCCCCATAAGTTTTAAGTTAAATTCATCTTGATAATATCTTTGATATTTTTCGCATTGTTTAAATTTAAAAAAAATTTCAACCTGTCTCCCTCTGCATTTCGTTTGGTGAAAGAGAAGAAATCAGTGTGTTTGCATATTTTCTTTTTATAAAAGTTTGCTTCAGGATCTTAAAGTTAAAAATTCTCCATCAAATAGTCCAAATTTTCTTTCGCTCCTGTCATCTTCAAATGATGTCTTCGGATACACTTTTCGATTGACTTTTTTTTTCTACAACCTCTCTCTGTTTTTACTTTCAATTACCTATATATGATTTTTTCTTCTATTTTACTTTTTTTCTCTGAAGTCTCAGTAACACTACAATTTTTAGTACATAAGGAAACGTTGTCTCACTGTAAAAAAAAACTTTTAATTCAAAACCTCTCATTATATTCTCTCAGCGGGACGATTTTATTTAATTTATTTCAAGAGTATTCATGTATTTTTCGTATCTATACTATTATTTAACGACCTAATCTTGTATGTATGTATATATGTAAATTTTTTCTCGAAAACGGCTCTAACGATTTTGATGAAATTTGGGTTATTTACTAATTCGGGTGCTAAGAATCGATTGCGCTGTGTCACATCTTTGGGAAAATATATTTAGGGTGTTTCTGTTTGGAGGAGCCTATTTTTTTAAGAATGGCCCTATTTTTAGGTCATGTTTAAGTGAAAAGGTCCTAGCTTTGAAAGGTCTCTATTATTGACGCATATTTTCCATTAAAAAAAAAAAAAAAAAAAAAACCGCTGACACTCGCACTTCAGGTACTATTAAGTCATCTGAATGTATAATGTTTCTTATGTAAAATAATGAATAGATTTTATTTCAAAATTTTAATTTCAATTTCAATTTTGATTATAAATACTTTAATTTCTCATCTAAATTTAGTAGAAATTTGTGCCGTTTTAGAAGAATGTCAAAATACCGAACCGAGTGAAATAAAAAAAAATTATCGAGAGAAGGAGAGAGTATACCCAATTATTTATTAGAGGTCATTAAAGTCATAGGAGGCAATATACGCTTTTAAAATCTTAAAAAATTTGGAAAAAAATAATGATACGAAAAGTTAAAAACTTACCTTCTTTTGAAAAAAAAATTTATGTTAAATTGCATGATTTAGGCAGGGCCCCAATGACCCAAATGGAGTCAAGTGCCAATTTGTTTTTCATGATAAAATATTTTTTTTTTAAATTTTATTTTTATAAGTAACCAAAATTATTACTAAATTGTTTTTTAATTTTTTAGAATCTTAGAAAGAAAAATAAGGTGACCCAATATCACTGTCATTAAACTTGTGAACTAGTCTTCCTTTGTTCCCATAACCTCCTAATCTCCGACCACTATTTTCTCAAAACAGTCATATTTTAATCCTAACAAGTATCTTCCTGATTGCATGTGACTACTGGTCATATATACGTGTATTGGAGGTTGTTAATCCATTTAAATAATAAGTAAATATTTGATATGATTGATAATAAAATAATAATAATTAGGAAGAACATTTCTTTATTAAGTTTCTAAGATACCAAAAAATCAAAAATACAATTTAAATTAAACATGTTTTATTTTTGTTATTTATACAAAATAAAATTAATCAATTGACACTCTATAAATATCGTTATATACAATTTGTACACACCTTTCAATAAGTAGGTAACTTGACTTAACATATGTAATTCTATAATCTTAAAAATCGCTCTGTATCTCTCACCCTACATTACAAAGATTACCTTTTATATTTCGGGATTTGAGATCAAAATCAAATCTTTTTGAAGGCCAAATGTTCATGTATGTTGGTCCAACTAATGTCCAAGGATACCTCAATTACATGACGATCAATTCACGCACAGCATCAATATTTTCCCCGAACAACAACCGATTTTGGACAACCTTCACGAAATTCGTCCTTAACCGATTAAAGTCGGCAAACCATCGATAAACAGTAATCCTTGATGGTGCTTCATCGCCAAAAGTCGAATTAAGTTCATCGATGCACTGTTGTTGGGT
>JAAAKE020024961.1:0-10189 GCA_010014785.2 Anisolabis maritima | reverse complement strand
AAAAAAAGAAATTTTTGGGATTCAGCCTCAAAATATATATAAAAAAAAAAAAAAAAAAAAAAAAAAAAAAACAGATTAATGGTTATCTGAAAGTTCATTTTATGTTAAGCCTTTATCATCCCTGAACCATTATGAATGACATAATAGTAATAGTAAATGGATTTAATGTATTATAATTTGAACCAAAAGCGATTCGATTGAAGAAGAGAAGCTGAGAAATTTTAAAAATCGTGAATACCTTTTGGCTACTCTTGTTAGAAAAAATTTTGTTTAAATAAAAGGCAAAAGTAAGTTGAAATATCACCATCAAAGAAAAAAATACTGTTAATAATATTATTTATTTAATTTAGAGTAAACTCTTTTGTTTCTCAATTGACCTTGAACGAAATCAACCTTCAGAGTTAATGAACTTGAACCTGGTTTTCCATAAGAAATTCCAGAAAATGATAAGCCAGTGAGGGAAAGATTATTAATAACTTTGGAACGAACGCCTGGGAAGAAGATCCTCTCTTCTCTCTCTCTTTCACACTTACGGGTTGGCGCTTGGGTGTGAATGAGAGGGAGAGAAACCCTCGCTCGCCATCTTGTGCCGCTCAATCTCCGGCCACTCTCGCTTCTGACCCTTCAAAAGCGCAACACCCAAACATCGCTAATGCATTATTCGCGCAGATAACACGTTTCTTCATGGATGTAATATATGCATATATATGTAAAAAACTTTTTGCAATAAATTTATTTTGCCAATATCAAATTTTTATTATAAATAAACTGCAAATAGTTTTTATAATAATCGAATAATTTTTGCCTGATTTCGAGTTATAAATTACTATTTTAAAATTTCTTTTTAATTAAAAAATAAAAATAAATCATGACAGAGCTGGTAGGCCTGGTCAGAGAGAAGAACAACCACCAATATCGTCGTTAAGAAAGACCAAGGTGAACCTCGGATGGGTGGCCCCAAGGAACAAGAGTGTGGAACGCCCGTCGGAAGATATCGATATTTAAATATTTAAAACTACATAAGCTCTAAATGGCCTCTATATCGGAAAAAAGAGTATAAAAAAAATCATGACAATATTTCAGAGCAAAAAACGGTGAAATTGGGATAGATGCGCTATTTCATCTCCCTCTTCTCCCCATCATTCATGTACATTTATAATTCTCATAAAAACAAATAAATCTTTAATTATATTTTGAGATCGTATTTTGCATCATGAGCGTAATCAAAAAGAGAAGGCTTTCTTAAACTAGTTCGTTTTTTAGTTACTTAGTTGTAAAATAAGATCTAACTGATGCTTTTTTAGAAAATTTTGATTTTTTTTAAACTATAATGAGGAACTGGCATAAGTCGAAAACTTTTCAATAGGCATATATAATAAATTATTTTTTTAATTAATAAATAAAGGTTATGTGTGAATGCAATGTCCCTAAAAAGAAAAAAGAAAATTATTCCCTCTAGTGGGAGAGGATTCCAAAAAATCGATAAAATTTCAAGACCGTCTAAAAAAGGGTTAATCTAAAAGAAGAACAATTTGAAGTATGAGTTTTTTTTACGAAGTTAATGGAAATTTTTTTAAATTATTTTGACTTTTTGGAAAAGGTTCCAAACCGTTTTTTCACCCTGTTCTCAGTAACTAAATATATAATTAAAATTTGAAAAAATCTATACTATTATAATAATTTTATGTTATTCCGATAAAATCTCTGAATCATTAGTTATCACTTTAAGTGTGAAATGATTCATTCATTCCTTTCTTTTTGATTTCGAAATCCCATCGACAGGTCATTTCCACTAATATCCTTCAAGAGGTCAATTTTAATTTTATTAGACTATTCAAAATAATTTTCAATTTAAGAGAATCCAATATAATCTAATAATGGACCGATGACCTCGGCCGTGGGCGAAGAGGGTCAAGCAAGGCCGAACCTTGGATGGGTGGAAAACATGCATGTAGTATTTAATGAGCTATTTAAAATAATGACAAAATAAATATTTAAATAAAAATCCGGAAGATATCAAGTATAAGTGATAAAATGAACCTTTTGAGCCTTGAAGATTCCAGTTTCCACTCATTCTATTGAATTCGTAATTATAGGGACTTTGGAATTACGTTGAGGAGGGGGGATAGATCTTTCCCTCATTCATTGTGTTCTCACCCTTAACTCACTTCTTAAAGAGAAGTATACCGCTATACAATTTACGATATAATCTTCATCTTATGAGTCCTAGGTGCTCTAAAACCATTACTCCCAAGAACTGATTTTTTCAAATCAAATATAATAATTTAAGATTGCCTAGCACTTGACAGATTCCCGGGTATGTCATCTTATTATTATAATATTATTAACATATCCATTTCTCATAATAAGATTTGTCAAACAAATTTCAGGAATCTCGAGGACATTGATTGAAAAAAAATATTCATATAGAGACTGATCCCTCTATAAATCAGGTTTTTTTTTGTGTTTATGATTCATCGAATAAAAAGCATTTGAAAAAAAAAAAATATCCAAAAACCTGATGATCTCACAATCGCAATGACATCACTTTGTGGGCGTTTATTATTTTTAATTTAGAGATCTTTAACCTTTTTTAAATAATATTAATTTATTTAATAATAAAAGGATTTTTTTGCGTCTAACTTCTCAGACTTTTTCGACATTTGCTATTTACTGCATTTTGAAAATAAGGAGCCAGCCCCTGACTCTAAAACAAGTTTCGTTCTCTGAACAGTAAACTGAAATAATCACGGCCATATAAGCAAGCAGCCGTGCCAACAGAGAGAGCAATCAAAGGTTATCTCTGTCCTTTTCGGACTAATAGGTTCAAAATCATCATGTACAATCTTAACAAGTTTTTGTCAGCAAATGTCAGGCTGATCTTTATAAGAGTAATTTTTTTCAACTTTTGAACATGTTTGTATTTAAAGACAAGGACAAAAATGACCCTCTGTCAGTGTGTATTTCTCCTCTTGCTGAGTTCATTGGTCTTGTTACTACTTCAGGGGAGATCTTGAAGTGAAAACTACAAATAAAAATCGAGTCAATTCAAATATTTTTATTCCTATTTTTTGAAATTTAATTTTGAATAAAAATTTTTTCAACTGGGTGTTGTGAAGGTCTTTAAAAAAACCTAGAGGAGTCTAAAAAAACCTAGAGGATGTGTAGATATATGACATATAGCTATTCTATATCTTTGGACATTTCTTTTGTTTAATAAACTTGGTAACCTGACCCTAATTTCCACCTCCTTCAGAACTCTCTCACTCATCATTTTATGGACAAATTGCGAGGTTATGTTTCCTGTGTCCTTGGTTTCCTTCTTGCTCCCTATTTAATTATCTTTTAATAATTGCAAATTGAATAAGTATTTGGGACAGTACTCTAGAGATGATTCCCAAAGACAATGGCTGTCAAGACAAGAAGACACCTGAATGGCGGCAAATCGTGTTTCACACTCGGACCCTCCAAGGGGCTGTTTTTGTTGTAGGTGGAGAGGAGATGAGTGATTTATGGCAGCAGCGGAGACAATCGATTGACGAAAGACGAAAGACCAGCCCTCCCATCTCTTATGCTCATTTATCTTAAATAAATCTTCGTTCTTAAGGAATTTCTTTCTCACGCTTTAATATAATTTTGCTCGTTTTCATTTATGCATGAAACTCTTAAAATGTCTTGTTTTCATTTCTTCTTCTTCTTTTTGTTATTTAATTTCAGAGTTGTCTAGAAAAAGTATAAATAAATATAGAGCCTGAGAACTCTATCTACATCCCTTGTCCTTTTTTTTTTTTATTTTATTTGGATTGTATAAACATAGATCATTCTTTTTGTTTGAGGGGTTTACATACCCTAAATCCCGAGTTATTTTTACATTCTAGTTCGATTCTTTCATTTAAACAATTTTATCACTTAGGATTATGTGATCATTTTGGTTATGTGTTCATCTTCTTGGCTAAATATTTTGTAAAAGTTTATTCGCTCCAGTAAGTTGGTAACTTACATATGAGTGAGTTTATGTTGGTACTTTGACTGAATATTTCTGATGAAGATTAGACAGGAAGAAACACGTAATGAGAAGACGCACGCTTATACTAAAACCACTGAATGAGAAACGTCTTTTTTGTTTTATGTGGTGTTATTTATGCCCTCTTACGTTTTTTTATTTAACACTACAATTGTACTGTATGGAACTCTCAATAATGCTTACTATTGTTCTCAATAATACGTCGTTGTTAAAAGGGTCCCTCCTCAAAAAGGTAATCTTTTTTAATCGTGATTATTAGGTTTTGATGAAAAACTCTCAGGGTGGTAGGTCTAGGTAGCTAGCTAGTTATAAAGAAATATAGGAGTCCGATATAATCATGTCGTGCCGATAATTTATAACTACGAACAGAAGTCGACGTGATTTGAAGTATATACATACTCGATTAAATAATTGGGAATCCCACTAGATGGATTATTTTATATATTATATTTCTTTTTAGATTCTCCTTTATTCTACTTTTAAATTCCTTGTTTCTGGTTACCCATCCAAGGATTAGTCATTGGCAGATCCTCATTCGAAAAGTCGGGTCAAGGCAGCCATAAATTTTCCATTTTATTTGTTTAAGAGATGATGTTGGTGAAATAAATTTGAATATTTTTAGGACCTTTACCTGTCACGGCCCATTGATTTCGGAACCTGAATGTCTCTTGGGTTCCATTTTATAATTTAAATTGATTATCTCACAACCTGGTTTCTTTTGCTTTGTCTGTTAAATCCACTCAGAGTCAATACGAAAAAACATAATGAAAAATGTAAAGTGGGATGTTTAATCGTGTAAAACACGTGTACAAACATTCACGAACATATTTGTAATTTTATTTTTTTTAGCAATAAATATATTTATGTTGATAAAATAAGAAGAAAAGAAAGGGAGGAATAATTTAAAACGTCACTTCGCCTTTACACCAAGAGCCTGGAATTTAGGGTTTAGGCGTGCGCCTTCAGGGCATTCATCCTTCCGTTAGAGGAATTAAAAGTTCTTGAGGAAATTTTTTTTTCCTAGTTTGAAAAAAATAAAATAAAATAATCTCCTTATTTTCTGATTTAGCCTTAGCGGCTAAATTTTTTCCCATTTCTTAAGAAAATTAATTAAATTCATTAAAGCATAAGTGAACATTGTAAATTTCATTTTTATTTATATTTAATAATTATTTATTTTATTAAAAAACTTTTCAATGGCGTTCAAATTATTAATAAAATCACATTTTATATTTAGATAGGCCACTATTTTAGTTACCAAATTCAGGCTCAAGACTTGATAAAGGGTAAAAGACTGGCAATAGAATTTTACTTCGATAAACTCGTGGCTTCATTTTAATCTTTCCTTCAATGAAATAATAAAAATAAATAAAAAAAATTTTTTTTTCTTTTTTTCTAATGCCTATCTCTTTTAATTTAATGATCTTTTTACTAAACAAGAAATTTTTTGTTGGGCCTGAGACACTTGTTTGGGTAAATAAAGGTGACAAGTTTTTTTTCTTTAAGATGAGAGAAGGAAGCTTGGGAATGTCTTTCAATAATCATCAATTAGGCTTATTAAATAATCACTATACATTTTTTTCTAAATAAAATCTAGAATGATAAAAATATAATTTCATATACGGAAATACAAGTTTTAAATGACCTGAGAGTTTGAACTTCGATAATTAATTAATACCTTCAAAAAATAAAAAAAAAAAAAAGTTTATTCATAGACTATACAAATAGATATATGAGTAATGCCGAAATGGTAAATTCAATTAACACCGCTATATTTTTGGCAGAAGAAGGAAAAAAAAAAACATTAAAGTAAATTTCCAAATGAGTTTTATTGACCTGCTATTTCAAAGGTACTTTAGCAATTCTTCCTCTGAGGTTTACTCATATGCACTCATTAACATTATATATTCACAAGGTCTTCATTAACGTTATATACCCAAGGCCTTTTTGCATCTCGATATCCGATACATCATATCAATTCATTGACGCAAATCAATTCCAGATGCAAAAAGGTCTTAAGTGTAAATACAATATAAGATTATTGGATGCATATGAGTATACCTCTGAGGAAGAAGAACCAAAGTGCCTTCGAAAGATCAAGTAAATAATAATAATAATAATAATTTGGAAATTGACTTTACTGTTTTTTTCCTCTTCCTGCCGAAAATATACCGGTGTCATTATAATTTAATTTAAATAGTCTATATTTATATGCTCTAATTAGAGCTGGTTGTTTTATGTACAATTTACTAGCTCTTTTAACTAGCTCATGTTACAAGTTTAGCATATATGTAGTATTGTTAATTGAACTTAAGAAATAACTGGCCTTCAGACTACAAATATTTAATGGAAATATTTTATACAATCAAAGAATACCAGATATCTTTTCCACTCATATTCCCATAAAATTTAAATGTTTTTAAATTTATTATTGAGGATCCTATTTAAGGAAAATGCTTTGTCTTCTAAATGATAATCAAAGTATGATTTTTTCACTAATAAATTATTTTATTATATATTTGGGTCCCATTTGTGAAATACTTTTTAGACTACGCGTATTTTTACCGAAGGAATACTGACAGTATTTGAAAGAAATGTATTCTACAAAAAAAAAAAAACCGCCCAATTTTTAAATTTATTTCACCTTAAAGCAAAGTTTTTAAAATGAGTTGTTAAATCACTCGCATTATAATATTTTTCCAAATATATTCACTGTTTTATATTATTTTTTCTCCATTTATATTATTTGTTTTATCAATTCAATGTCGGTTTTAGCACAAGTTCTAAAAAATTCCATAAAACCCTGGTAATTGATGTTAGTCGTGTTTGATTAATAAAATTAACATTACATATTGTTGGTTAGGCAGATCGTCTAAGTTCCTTTTAAGGAAATGACTGTTACTAATAGTAAATTTTGTTTAGCTCCTGATAACTTTTTGTACAATATTTTATTAAACTATCATAATTTTTTTCTATATATATTTTATAGCCGGTTTAAAACCAGGTAGTATAAATAATTTTTGAAACAAATAATAAGAAATAAAATTTGCAGTGAATTTAAAAAGTAATAATTTTTGAAAAGCTTAAGAAGAAAATAAATTGGCATCTTAAGGGATATATAAATTGTAATAAATCTAGTTAAAAATGAGCGGCGTTTACAATCGAGTCAGTGACTTAAGTGACTGCATGATTTATCGGAATGACTTGTTTGGGCTGTGGGGCCCATGCGAATGGAATTTTAACAGATGGACCGCCGCCGTTTGAAGGTGAGCGAGAGAGCGCGCACGCGGAGGACCCTGTTATCTCTCTCTCTCTCTAGCAGGTCCCCCTTGAGTCCCCTTAGGTCCCCTGGGTCCCAGCCGGGGGTCCCTCAGTCCCCCCTCAAACTCACCCGGTGTCGCCTTAAGTGGCTGCGGCCTGTCACAACAACGCGCAACGCGCGCTACCGCTGACACTGACACCCCCACCCGCCTTGCCTAAATATTTATCTCTAATCTGATTAAAGTTCATTAACTCACACGCTCTCTCCTACTCTTTCTTTCTCCTTTTTTTTAACAGACCCTTCAAAATAAAAGTCCTATTAGAAAAAAATCTTTTCCTTAAACTATCATAGATATTAGCTGCGATAAAAAAAGGTCGGCAACTCTCAGCCTACGAATGGCATTGATTACATTTCTGGGTCTATTTGTAATCACATTTACTGTAATATTATTAGAATCAAAGAAGGAGCCTTTTATAGATATTACTATTGTCAACCATACTCCTGGAAGATTCAATTCCAATACAATTTAATTTAATTGTTCAAAATAAACCCTTATAATTGTAATATAAAATTACTTTTGAAGTTGAGCTTTCTGTACTGATCAACGATCAGTGCTCGTTCCCATTTACAATTAATTTTTTGATTAAATATATTAAAAACTATTTCTTTAACACTTATAACATAGGTTGTTATAATCAAAGACAAAGAAAAAAAAAATAAATAAAAATGAAAATATAATCGAATTCTATTTCATTAAAAAATGTAGATTACATTCCATTCTTAGGGAATCTCTACTAAGAGTGTTAGGATGGTTCATAAATTAATTCCTTTTTGCTTGCTAGAAAATAGGTAATCCAGATGTCCAACTCACTAATGGATCAAATACTGCAGAGCTTCTCTGGAGGGGACTAAGAATGCGCAGTTGTTAAACTTAGAAATTAACAAGTGAATGAGTGACCCGCTCTAGAAGAACAATGTAGTAATTAATCGAAAAATCCAGTGAGTTTGTCATTTGGAATGCCCACCTTCCTGCAACAAAACACGATCATGATAAGTCGTCCTCTAGAAGAGACGTAGTGAACTTATTCCCACGAGATTTCAGAGATTCGGTTTATGGTATAATTTATCCAGATGCTGATATAATAATATTCATAATTAACTAATTTTCTACATATATTTGTTTCAAAAGATCTCTTTAAAATATTATTATTATATATAATATATTATATACGTTTATTTTGAGTTTTCTTTTATAAAAACATCTTTTTGTTTCAAAATAGTTTCATCTATCCTGATTTTCCTTTTCGGGTTAGAAGAATGAATTTTGGAAAATTCCAAATTGATCAGCTAAACTCAGGAATCCTATCTCTAAAGATTTATATTGATGAATAGCAATTAAATCGGTTTAAAAAAATTCCATGAAAACATAGGCAGACTTAAAAATTTAGTCTTTCCGAATGGATGAATCAATGAATTCGAGTTGTCAACCCTTCCACATTCCACTCCTTAATAGGTAAGACGCGCATGCGCAAAAATCGAAAATTGCCCATAATTAAATTTAAAAACTAATTAATTTTTACTTTAATGGAAAGTGGCGCCTTTAAATGAGGTGAAGAAAATCATCAGAATAATCTTGAATGTTAAACAATATTTAGTGCATCCTTTGTTAGAAGTAAATTGATTTGTCTCGCCTTGAATCTTAGATAAATATTTGTTTAATAATAATAATTAACTACTGTTTGACATTTCAAGTGGAAATCTAAATTTAACACTATTTATTTATTTCAAAAGGCAAAATTAATTTCATTAAACGCGTCGAATTTTTCTTCCAATGAACTCATCATATAAATTTAGTTCGTTTAGAATTAAGTTTTATTTTTAAAAATTCCTCGTTGTGCTAATAGAAAAGTTAAAAATTAGAAAAAAATAACTATCAAAATATTATTTGTTTGAATCTCATTAAAAAAATATTATTTTTTGGATTCATCAAGTTGGTAATTTTTTAGATTCAATCTTCACCTTCTTTTCTTTTTGTTTACAGAGGCGGATTTAACTGGAGGCTGCAAATGCGAGTGGCTCAACCTGATACCGAGACTGAAGTTGTCTTGATTCATAAAAAAAGGATAATACAAAATTTTGTCACGGCTCATCGAGATGGCATCAGTTGAACTTAAATCCATCACTTGCCCAGGAATTTTGGTACGTTTTATCATGATAAATTTAAGTCATTTCAATACTTTACCTTTTTAGTGCTTTGCATATTTAATGATATTTTTTATTAAATTATAAAGATTGTTTTTACTTATTTTCACAATTTAATAACAACAAATTAATGGTTTACCTCTAAGCATTTCTACTAGAAAATACTTTTTTCGAGATATATCGATATCATTGAACTGTTTTTTCTCACAATTATTTAATTTTTACCTTTTTCCTTGCCCTTTATTTAATTTAATCTTTTTTGTTTTTGCTATTTTGTTTTGGGGAGGGGCTCTGCAACTAAGAAACATATAGATCCTAATTATCTATCTATTCAATTGGCGTCGCTAGCTGCCTAAATTTAAAAATATTTGTAGAGGAATAATTTATATTTAATAATTATCATATTAATTTTTAATATTGATCAAAATTCCAAATAAAATAAAGAGATTAATTCTTCCAATAAAATTTTATTTAGTTGTCAAATAGCAATATTTCTGCACGAGTATTTAATAATATTTCTAATTTATTTACTACTACTAAACGCTATTTAAATAAAATATGAATGAGTAGTAAGTTTAATGGCAAATTAATTAATGACATTTTCTATATATTTTTTTCTTAGATTTTAAATAATTCCCCCCCCCCCCCCTCCGCGTCCGAGAGGTTAACATTGACATTGTCAATATTGATAACTTTCAAGG
>JAAAKE020024939.1:0-10191 GCA_010014785.2 Anisolabis maritima | reverse complement strand
AAGCGAATTTTTTATATTTCCACGAGTCCTTTCAAAATTGGATATTTTTTTTTTTTTAAAGGATTAGGTTAAATCACTCATTACTTATTTAATATTTCGCGCCTGCCCCTATTCTCTTTTATTAAGATGTTTTGGAAAAAAATAGAGTAAAATTTTTTTATTTGCAAAAAAAATGCTGCTGATCTGCTTATCTTCAACACACCTTATTGATCTTCAATAGGTTTCAATAGGTTTTAGTGGACGGTGCCAGATCACAAATATGCCAATAAGGAGTGTTTAAGATAATGAGCTGGTCAAGATTTTTTGCTTAACCAACTTTACTTGGTCTGTAATAGAAACTTCGGATTCTACCAACTTTTGGATGAGGCTTCTTTCTATACCAAGGGGCAGATACTAATAAAAAATTTTGTTGTTTCAAATTTGATTCATCCATTCATTCAACTCTTTGGTTATTATTAAAAAAATTAGCTTATTAGCTTATATCAACAAAAAAATAAGTATCACCGAGATTTGAAATCAAATTTCCTCAATTTGCTCTTGATTGCTTTTAATCTGACAATCAGAACGCTAATAACCTTTATATATATATATATATATATATATATATATGATAGATAAGAAAAGAAAAGAGAGAGAAAATAAGACTCCAACAGAAATAAATCTAATAATAATAATAGGAGTAGGCCTGCCTGTATATTGTTTAGTCAATTATTTGTAATTCTACAAAATCCTCAAAGTCAATTGATTATTTATAACGAAGTGTATTGTATTAATTTTGTGATTTTTTTTCTGTGCAGCAATTGAAGGATGCGCTCAGCGAGGTGGTGGCGGAGATGGAGGCGATGGACCCCGGTGGAGGCGGCGGGGGTGCTGGAGGCGGAAGTGGCGGGGGTGGTGGTGATGAGTCCGGAACTGGAAAGGGTACCACACGAGCCAAGCAGCTTAGTATTGGTCGAAAGAAGTTTAACATGGATCCAAAACGTGGTATCGAGTACCTGGCCGAACATGGGCTTGTCAACGATACCCCCGAGGAAGTGGCACAATTTCTCTATAAAGGCGAGGGGTTAAATAAAACGGCTATCGGCGATTATCTCGGTGAACGCAGTGACTTTAATGAGCGGGTTCTCAAAGCGTTTGTCGAGCTACACGATTTTACAGACCTGATACTCGTACAAGCACTGCGGTAAGTTTGTTTTCCATTAAATCCACTTTTACTAATTATCAACACTTTATGGCAATCACTCTGTAACCTATGTATAAAAAAAACTAGGGCCTCAAAACTTTGAAAAAATATATATATCATAAGTAATATTACTCATCTGGTCTTCTATTATTAATTAATATTCAATATATTAAGAAAAATAAATACGACGATAACCGTCATTTTTGTCCATATTTATTCATTTTATTTTCTAGCTAATTAATATAATTTAAAAAATAAAATAGATAAAATTAGAAAAAAATATTTGTTAGGCCATAATATTAAGTAAGGGGGGGGGGGGGGGGGGGGGGGTTTGAAAAAAAGTTGTTCCAAATAAAATGTTTATAAAATTCGAAAAGGCATATTGTAGGCGGATAAAGTAAATTTTTATTGAAAAAAGTTGAAAATACCTCGTGAAGCTTCATATCAAGTACCCCTTAAAATTGGAATATCAAAAATATGGAACTTATCTCGCGACTAAGTAATGAATGAAATAAAATTATAAAATACATGATTGTATGTTAAGTGGTCTGAGATGTGGCTGCATCTTCTAATATTAGTTAATATTTTATATATTAAGATTATTTCCATTTTTGTATGTCTCAAAATGTTATCTGTTTTAATGTTAACGGGCCCTCCATTGCTCTTGTTAATTTTATCTTTGCTAAAAATCCATTTTGTGAATTTTATAATCATTAATGTTGAAAAATTAAACCAGGTTTTGCTCCTTTAATCCTAAATACACCAATTCTTTTTTTTGAACTACGAACTCTCTTTCTGTTTTATATTCTTCAACAAATACTTCTCAGCTAACCAAAATAAATTAATAAATATTTTTAGAACCTGAAATAATATTTATGCAGTCCTTTGTAGAATACTTACACTTAAATAAAATAAAGGAACTTTTTCAAACTTGTACAACTTAGAATTATAAATTTTATTAATCCAGCATTAAAAATTAATAAGTTTATTGTATTTGTTTTTAGAATATTATAAATTAAATTTTAAAACCCTATTTTAATTTCAACTGGAACATTTCCTTTACTTTTGCGGCTTCCTGTTTTTTTTTTCTTTTTTTGTTTAAAAGTTTTTATTAATAACTAATAGGCCAGAGAGCAAAATAAATTTAATTTGGTAGATTTTGTTCTTGACTTCCCACTCAATCATTCATTCTCTTTGGGGTTACATAAACATTATTTTCCCGGAGTCGAAGACCCCATCATCCTCAGATTGTTTATTTATTTTGTTGTAAACTAAACTAAAGCGAATTTCTCTGTTAGAAAAGATAACAGACCCCTCCTTCTCCCTATTTCTCCACTATCATATTGTTTAAAAGCAGTTAATCGCAAATTTAACCGAACCTCACAACCCACTTTAACTAAGTGATGATGTTTGTTTTATTGTTTTATTTCAAATAACAATTTTTCTTTTATTTTAGGCAATTTTTATGGAGTTTCCGTTTACCTGGAGAAGCTCAAAAAATTGATAGAATGATGGAATGTTTTGCCCAACGCTATTGTCAATTGAATCCTAATATTTTTACAAATACGGGTAAGATTTGAAAATTTATTAAATCTAAGATTTACTAGGATTATTTTAATTTGTAACTAATATATGCAAGATAGTATAATTAAATAGCCTCTCTAAATAGAAGAGGCTAACTATTTTTTTAAACTCTTTTTACTTTAATACGTAGACATAAATTCGAGCATTTTTCCAAAAATTTTCATTAAGTTTTTTTATCAACTCTGGCAATAACGAATTTACAGTTCAAAATGCAAAAGAGCAAAAATATTCGTGATAATATAAATATTCGTGGTAAAGGTTTTGTCAAAAAGTTCTTTGTCGATTCGATTTTAGACCAAGTGTTTTGGTTTTATCACCTTGTTAAATTTTTTCATATTTCTTTTCTAATAGGCCTAATATTGATATAGTAATTATTTAAAATACTAAATTATTTCTCATCTTTCCCATTCAATTAATCAATTTTTTTTTAACTATATTCACATATAAGTAAATAGCTATTTAAAAGAACATCCAAGGTTGAGGGGAGCTTAGGGTTGAGTGTCTGCAGCTAGTTTTTATTTAAAATTTATTAAATCCATTATTAAAAAGACACCATTAAGTGGATAAATTAGTTCGTGTTTGATTGCAAGAAACACAACCCAAATGACGAACTCACTAATGGATTTTTCAATTAATTACTCCAGAGCTCCTAAAGAGCGACATTAATTTTTGGAATCAGAGATATGTGAAAAGGGAGGAAGTCAGCCAGTAGGATAGCCTCTATCGAAATAAAATTCCCAAAATATGAAACGTTTCGGCTTTAATTATATAATGCCATCATCAGTCATTAGAGAGTGTATGCGGATTTAATGTATAAGACAATAAAATATATATAACACATATAAAGTGTACATAGATAAAATAATGCTCATCAGCACTGATATGGCGAAGTCTTCAGAATGAATGATTCATTCGCCTTGCAAACAAAAACGAATGCATTTATTTACGCTATGGAATATTATTCTTCACTCACTCTCCACTCATATACATAAAAATTTGAATTATAAATTAATGTTTTAACTATATATTTATTTTTTCGGAATCTAAATTTTTTTTTTTAAAGATCAACCAACATAAGCAGGTATTCCCCTGTAGACATTTCTAAATATTACAATTCCGTTGCAATTTTTACATAAAAAGCACACTATAGCTATATATATTAAATGATTAGAGAAATAGTATTATAAAAGAATTTTCTCCTTTTCCAGATACTTGTTATGTTCTCTCTTTCGCCATCATTATGCTCAACACATCACTTCACAATCCTAGTGTAAAAGAAAAACCGACAGTTGAACAATTTATTGCTATGAATCGAGGAATCAACAACGGCGGTGATCTCCCTCAAGAATTGCTTGTGGTATGTGTGCCTGCCCACCTTCATCTATTCTCATCTCTTTTATTCTATTATGATTTTATGATTTATTTTATTGTATATTCTTAAAAAAATTAATTTATTATATATGCACATAAAATGTTTTTTAATAAATGAAAAAATTTTCACTAAACTGGGAATTGAACTTATATCTGCATCGAGTATTGATTCTCGGCCTTTTTTTCTTTTGGTACGCTTTTACGAACGATAGTTGGAATATTTTCTGCATTTTGCTTTATAAAAATAATTATATTCATGAACAATATTTTAACTCCAGAGCGTGATTTAGGCCCACTGTCCTTACTTGATTGATTGTTGATAGCAAATAGTTTACATAAAAAGCACACTATAGCTATATATACTAAATGATTAGAGAAATAGTATTTTAAAAGAATTTTCTGATTGATAGCAAATAGTTAAAAGAAGATGAATGCAAATGACCGGTAACTATTACTCATATTTATTCTTTCCTTTTGGTTATTTTTTTTCTGGTGACAGATATTATTTCTCTGTTCAAACGTCTTTTTTTGTTTATTGAATGTTTTTCCTTCTTTCCTATAAATCTAACTTTTTTTTTTTAAAACAAAATAAAATAGTTTTGCTGAGAATATATAAATCACACCAACTTAGTTTATTTCATTACATTTCTTAAATTCCTTTTTTTTTTTTTTTTTTTTTTATTCAAATAATTTTTTGTTGCTTTCCAGAGTTTATACGAGAGCATAAAGACGGAGCCGTTTAAGATTCCTGAGGACGATGGCAATGACCTGATGCACACCTTCTTTAATCCCGATAAAGAAGGATGGCTCTGGAAGCAAGGCGGACGTTATAAGAGTTGGAAACGACGTTGGTTTATTCTCAATGATAATTGCCTCTACTATTTCGAGTACACGACGGACAAGGAGCCGAGGGGTATTATTCCTCTTGAAAATATACAAGTATATATTCCATACTCTTGCCTAATTTTTTTCTTTGTTTGAATTTGAAATGTGTTAAACATATGTTGAAAGATTAAAAAAAAGTTTGTGCAAATTTCCGTTAGATTAATTCTAATATTCTGACTCATATACAAAATCATATTCTCAACTACAAGAAGAATTTATTTTATTTAAGAATTTTATCTTGACTTTCTTTTTACGATTTCCAATCTTTGAAGCCTTCTCAACCCCTTTAAAAATTGGCAAAAAAATTCAAAAACAATATTCTACTATTGAATAACAAGAGTTTGTTTTGAAAAAGGTGGTGGTTTTCAAAACAAGACTTAAGACTATAAGCCAATATTCCGTTTAATGAGTGCAAGATGATTTTTGTAACTGTAACTTGAATCAGAAACCAATTTCGCGGCGAATATGTTGCCGTTATACCAAAATGCTAAAACCCTATGCAAAACTTCAACGCATTCTCCATATATAATAGAGAAATATAATTCCTTTAGTATGGAAGCCCAATTGGAAGTAGTTCTCAGTAGATGCAATCTAGAGGCGACCTGGCCCCAGAGGGATTGCCTATTGATTAAAATAGAGAATCGAAAAAAGCTTAGGTATTTGACTTGTCGTAACCATAAAAATATTAAATTGATGAAAGTAACTTTCCACAGAACAGTGCCAAAAGTTGATCAAATTGGAATATTCACTTCTTTTTTTTTCTTAATTCATTCAACCCAAACTCTAAATAACGTACATCATATCATTCTCGTTAAGATTTTAGCAAGTTTTCGTTAAAGGCTTATGCCTCATGTTATAGCGCTGAATTTATAATTTCGTTTTTATCTTTTTCTTTCGATGGACCAACACGCTAATTGTTTTTTTTTTTTTTTTTTGTCTTTTTCGGGATCTGAGGCCATTTAAACGCCATTCTTATTTATTTATATTAATTGGTCAATATAATATAAATACATTTTTGTCGCTCAGGAGGGAAGCGAGCCACTGACCTTTGGTACGAGAGACGAATCCCCTACCTCTGCACCAAGGGACAGGGCACATTAATTGTTAATGAGCATATATTTCTTTTTTTTTTTGTATTTGTTTTTTAAGTAGGTCGAGTTTAATATATTTATTTATTTATTTATTAAAAGTTGTTTCGTGCTTATTTGAAAGATCAAAGTGGATAGGATTAAAACATCTTCCGCTCCATAGCAGACAGTCTATATGTTAGTTTTGATATATAATTATATTTTTATACATTTATGTAAATAGAAAAAATTTTAAATAATTATATTAATTAATTATTTACTTGATTTTCAGGTTCGAGAAGTTACAGATCGTCATAAACAACATTGTTTCGAACTCTACGCAAGCGGGACAGATTTTATTAAAGCTTGTAAAACAGATAGCGAAGGCAAAGTAGTTGAAGGCAAGCACACGGTGTATAGAATGTCTGCAGCAACTCCAGAGGAGAAAGACGACTGGATTAAATGCGTAAGGTAGGAGAAACCAAATTTATATATTTTGATGGAGTCAATAAAAGACAAGACTTTGCAACTAATTTTCTTTAATTTCGTACGCCTGCCAAGCTAACGTTTCGGCTTTCAGCCTGATAGCCATATTGAATAAAAGAAAACTGGCAGCAATGTGTTGTCTTTTATTGACATATCATCACAACAAAACAATTCTACTGCCATAAAGACATTCCAGATTACAAATTTAAAGATATATAAAGAGTAGTCGAAAAAGCTTCCGCTGATTTTGCCGATAGACAGCTTTAAAGTGTTATATTATTTATAATATAAATCGCATCAAGGTGTCATTTGATAGATGACATTTCATAGATTATTCTAGAAAAAATCGGTTGAAATTTATTGATTTATCAGTTAAATTATTACGTTTTCAAAATGAGTGAAAAAAGGAAGAAATTCAATACATTTTGAAATTCTATTTCAAAAAAGGAAAGAACGCAACGCTTGCGGCTTTATATTTTTTTTAGTTAATATAAAATAAAAAAATTCAAGACTAGAAAATTTAAAATTTTACACTTCCTGTTTCGAGGTCTCTAAATGTCTCATCTTTATAATGAATTTGACCATTTTATTTTTCCTTGTTTCGAATAGCCCTTCTTAGAGTTTCATATCCATAATGAAACCTGATCACTATAAATAATTATTAAATAAAATTGTATTTTGAAATATCGTCTCTTGGTAGCTGATAATTTAATTTAATTTATTTTTTCTTAGACTATTTTAGATTTTGCTTTAATAATATAATTAATTTTGATTCTTTTAATTTCTTTAGGTAGATTATTAAGACGGAGTTTGTCCAGAAATGTGCATTAATATTAATTCTTAAAAGCAATGGGATAACTAGTAACACCCCAGGCACTATTGGTCCCTTCTCACAAGAGTATATCTATTTGAACCTTATAGAAACTCCGATCGAAGGATTATCCCCTCCGGGTCGAGGGGTCTGTTGGAATAGTAGTTTAACCACTGGCTTAAATGCACTTCTACTTATAAGTGAATTTTAATTCATTAAATAAATTATTAATAGTTTTCAATATATTTATGTAGGTAGTAAAACTCTAGTTTTTCATTCGTTACGGGATACTCTTCAAAAAAGCAAAAAATTTATCTGATGAATGGTATATTTGAAATAATTGATTGAAATGTTTTTCAACTAAAGGAATCAAAACCCCATTTTACTTTCTCTTACCTATATATGAAATATATAATGAGAGGGTATTGCATTCGCAAAAAAATTCAATGTTGAAATTTCAACGGATATACACGTTTTTTTTTTATATTAAATGGACGGAATTAAAATGGAGATATCACCGTTTTTGAGATATAATTTCTGATCCGACATTTAGAAAATTGTTTAAACCCGAAAATTTTTTGTTTATATTATTTAATCTTTATTTATGAAGGTTATGGAAGTAATTTAAGGTTCGCCATTCCTTTTATTTTTTTATTTCTTATATTTTATAGTAAATGAAATAAATAAATTCTTGACTTGAATTAAATTTTTTTTTTACAGGCAAAGTATAAGTCACAACCCATTCTACGATATGTTGGCGGCACGAAAGAAGAAAGCTCAAAAAACAAGCACACATCACCATAATAAGAGCTAAACGACATCAATTATTTTATTAAAATAGTCACAACGAACTCATCATTCTTAGTGAAATAATTTTTTATAATTTTATAACTCGAAAGCATATCATATATGTATGAAATTTATTTTTTTCTTTAAACATTACATTGTCCATTAATTTTTCTTTAAAATACTTTATCTTTTTTTTATTATTTATATTTCCCATATGGAAAAATCGAAAAGAAATTTTATTATATAGTCAGGGAGAAATTTATTTTTAATTTAACGCTAACACACTAACTACTAACTGCACCTTATAGGTCTTCTATTAAAACATTTATTTATCATTTAATGAATTTGTATTTTTGCCTTTTCTATATATTATTTCAAAACACTATTTCTTTTTTGCTATATTTTAATTTTTTCAATTCAAAAAAACATGAAAAATATCTTAGTCATTTACTTATTTAGTTTGTTAGCTCCTTTTTATTTTAAAATTTTGGTTTTGATTATTTTCAGGTTTCCTTCTTTTTTTTTTTTTTTAATCAAATACAAATATATTTCTATAGTTATGGATTGTCTTCTAACAAATTTTGAAAAATTTTGTTAGGAATCTCTATAACAGATATTATTGTCTTTTCTTTTGTTCCCTCATTTGAGAAATAACTTTGCTAAATATAAAGAGACTTATTAATTGCTCATTCCTCTTTAAAGCGATTTCATGTAGATTTCATTTAAGTCTTTTTCTGATTCAGCAAAATTAACGAAATTTGATTAGGATCATAAAAAATTCTTTGAATTTTTTAAAATTTCTAATAATTTTTCAAATTGATTCTTAAACTTTTAAACTGTTGCTATTTTGGAGCAATAATTGGTTTATGATGAAAGAATTATTACCAGAACAAATCATAATTTTAATTTAGTTGTTATTTATTTTTTTTATTTTCTTCCTTTAGACATATATCTCTTTATGGAAGCGTCATACA
This sequence comes from Anisolabis maritima, assembly GCA_010014785.2. Classification (NCBI taxonomy): domain Eukaryota; kingdom Metazoa; phylum Arthropoda; class Insecta; order Dermaptera; family Anisolabididae; genus Anisolabis; species Anisolabis maritima. The sequence continues at coordinate 1,041 of JAAAKE020024939.1, read as the reverse complement.
AAACAATAAAATAAACTATTTTATATGATTACAATATTATTTAAATTAATTACATATGCGTTATAAATTATTACATTAAATTGTTTTTAATTGAAATAAAGTTTTTAATAGAGTAGAGCAGGTAATTTTAATAAGAGTTTTTCAAGTCTTTTTTTTGAAGAATATAATATCTAGTAATTTGGATCGGGATTATACATTTTAGGCCATATTGATCTTGTGCTTCTTTCTCCAACCTGGACCTTTGGATCCGCATGTTTTATTTTCTTCTTGTGTCGAAATGATGGTCATAGAATCTCATGCTTTATTTCGAATTGCATTTTTCTGATTATTTATTTATTATTCTTTTTTTTTTTTTTTTTTGTTAGTCAATTAATATTTCATTATAAAATTCAAATACTTACTTAATCGCGGATTGTATTACACCTGACGATGTTTCTACGCTTCTTTTCAAATATACTTTGAATAAAGAAATTTTATAATTAGAGTGAATTTTTTTAAAAAAGGTCTTTTATTATTCTGGGAATAATATAGGTTCACTTTCAAGCTCTTATGCTATATTTTGAATTGAAAATTGATTATGACTTGTTCTGGCAATAATAACTGATCAGAGATTGCCATTCTTATTATGTGTTTTGCCTGATGAAGTTTGTTCATAAACAAGTTTGGCAAGATAAGAAAAGACCGTTTCGTTTCATTAAAAATATATTCAAATATATATTTTTTATTGTAAATTTGAGAAGGTTGAGGATCAATTTGAAAAATGGCATTATCTTTAAAATAAAATGAATTCGAAGATCAGATTTTGATATCTTTATAAATTTATCCAAAGCTGAGAAAATAGAAAATATTTTAGCTATAATAATAATTAAGGAAATTTATTTAAAAAAACTCTCGTGAATGACGAATAAATCTTTCCTGACTATATTAAGCATTAAATTTTTTTAAATTAATAGACAATGTAAAAACAAGAAATTCTGAATATAACAAAAAAAAAATCGCCTAAACTCACATTCACATTCACATACTAAATATATTTAAGAC
>JAAAKE020024928.1:0-10191 GCA_010014785.2 Anisolabis maritima | reverse complement strand
CACAACCTTTTCCTCGCCCTGATTACACTTTTTGCGATATTGTCGGTACTGGGGGAGGCTCCTTTCATCTGAGATCAGATGAATTGAACCAACGATCGTTCGTTCGTCCTTCGTTGGAATTATGAATCAGAAAGCTGAGAGTCATTCACAACCGTCCGACCCTTTACTTTACTATCACTGATTCATTAAGAAAGAACAAGTCAACATCATCGTAGAGACAGACTGATCTCTACTCTCTCTCTCTCTTTCTCTTTTATAGTTATTGTGCTGTAGGGATTTTAAACTTTTTGACTTACTCCCTTCCCTTTAGGGTTAGAATTCGAATACATTCATTTTTACAAACCAAGTTATTATTATTATTATTAATTTTGATAAATAAAGCGAGAATGTTTTCTTGCGTTCATTCAAAAGCAAAATACCAGGATAAATAACTAAAAAATATATATTTCAAATAATAAAAATTTTTTATTTTGGACTAGGATTGAATTTCGTCTATTCTTAGGGAGATAGATTCGCGTTTATTTTTCCTTCGGTACGCTTGAGAACTGCAAAAAATTGTTTTTATATTTGTTTTTGCTAAATACGCTTTTGTTTTTTTACTTTAGAAAGAATGAAAAATACTAAAGATCTGACGAATACAAATTCCTTGAATAGGATAATCACTTCTCGTATTTTGTAGAGAGAGGGGGAGACAAAACTCCAATTGAGGGTTTTGTATTAATGAAATTTAATTTCAAAAGAAAATCGATTGAATTCTAGAAAAACATTTTTTATTCCCTCCGGCTTCTTAGATTATATAGACATTAACGATACACACATACTAATTACAATACAAATTATTATCCAGGCATATTTATTTATATCAATTGGTATCCAATTGATTTAAACTGCCTGGGATCCGAACCCACATACCATGGCTTTTAAGATTATCCATATTGACAATGTTGCCTCTAATCTCTCAGCAATGGGATGGAAAAGTTAAAAGTTAGACCTCTTTTGGAACGCTCACATTATCTATATACTAATACTAATAGACATTTTTGATTGTCTCGTGACGTCTTTTCATTTATGTGCTTCAAATATTTTGGTCCTTCCCGATTGTTCTGATCTCATCCAGATGACGAGGAATTTCTGACAAAAAAATTTAGATAGTTCCAAAAATTTTGTTGATTCCTAATTTGAATTTATTCTTTGTTAAACATTTTAATATTGTTATAAAAAAAACCACATAGACCTAAAACATTGTAGAATCCCTGTCTAGTCATACCCATATTTTATTATTCATATAATCGTGCTCTTAATAACTTTGATAAAAAAAATCTAATAAAATAAAATTTAACATAAAAAGAACCAAATTATATTATTATTATTGCCTTATTTACTTAAATGCGTTTTGATAATTTTTTTCAACTTGTACTCGTTTGCCCACGCAATAAAGATATAATAAATAAGAGAGATGCCTTCGACCTTTCCCTCAAGGGGATCTTGTTTTCAATGATTTGAAAAATATTTATACAATAAAAAAAAAAAACTAATATAAGCATATTAATAAATGCTATTTTAGTATATATTTTTGAAAATCGTAACATGTGGAGTTTTGATAAAAATTATTAAAGTATTTAAATTCAAGTATATTATTATCTATTTTGAATTTATAGGCTACTCATCTAAAAGTCAGGAAGGACAGTTTAGGCGTAATTTTTGGCTGTTCTCCGCTATCTTAAGGAATTCTTTTCCAAAAGAAATTCACTGCAGGACTAAGGAATGGAGAATTAAAAAAAAAGGGAAGTCAGAATAGAGTTAGAGGTCTTGCTTCATCTTCTAAGGATCAATAGATATTTTTCCCCCCTGAACGATAAAATTTATTTAAAATACATATTCTACCAATTTATTTAAATAAATATAGATAGTCTAATTGGCATCAGATGCCAAAAAGAAATTCATGAGTTTTTTTTTTGAAGTCTTTTCGGCATCTGATGCCATATAGACTTGAAACGATACACAATATATTTATACTTGTAATTTAGGCATATTTATTTACATTAATTGGTATCCTATTGATTTAAATAAATTTTCCTCGGGCTGCATTCATGAGTTCTGAGTACTGACTATATCTACTATTATTAAACGAGCTAATTATGTATATATCTATAGATGTATGTATGCATGTTTTTATGTAGGTTAGGTTAAGTTAGATTTAGGTGGTTGCTGTCCTCCATTGGGAGGGACTCATTTAGGTCAGTAATGGCTCATTGTGATACCACTTGGGTTTCTGGGGATGAGTTTATCTCCCACGTTTCACCCCAGGAGGAGACTTCTGGCAGAGTTGGAAACAAGCAAACCGAACTCTAATCCGAGCTATTTTCATACTTTAGATTCGTAATTCACAGCTTATCCGTCTTAGCCACTGCCTCCTCAATGTTTTTTATGTATGTATATATGCAAATTTTTTCTCGAAAACGGCTCTAAGGATTTTGATGAAATTTGGTATATTTAGTAATTCAAGTGTGAGGAATCGATTGCGCTTGGTCTTATCTTTGGCAAAATTCATTCAACCACTGTTCCGATCAGGATTAAATTTTCAGCTTCTATTTTGAATAAATTGGATGTATTTACTAATTCGGGTCTGGGAATCGATTGCGCTCGGTCTCATCTTTGGGAAAATATATTTAGGAAGTTTCTGTTTGATGGAGCCTATTTTTTACCTATGACTCTATCTTTAGGCCTTATGTCTAATTGAAAGTATCCTACATTTAAAAGGTCTTTATTATTGACTCTTCTTGTCCATTAAAAAAAAACCGACTGACGCTCGGACTCCAGCTACTATGATAAAATAAGGACGAAATAAAAGATCAAATAGATTTTTAAATATTGAAATATTGTTAAAACTTCAAAGAACCAATATACATATTTATGTTTGATTACATACTTATATGGAAAGTGCCAAAAATATGAAACATTAAATATGGAGTCATCAATGGCTAATTAATTAACATATAAACTGTTTTTAAATCAGGAAAAAATATTTCAATTAAATATAGATTTTTTATTAGTTTAAAAAATTACTCAATATATTAATACATGTAGCTATATTTTAATTTGACAATTTCAAATGAATATATTTATAAAATCAAAATTAGAAGAAAAATTAATAAAAACCAGTTATAATAAATTAAAATAAACGATTATTCATTAATATATTATACTAATAAAATTTCTTTTTAATGAAGATAATTTCCTTAAATGATTTTTGGTATTTGAATAAAGTGATGGGTTTGCAGGCAGGCAAAAGATGAAATAAAAACAAATTTTATTTCTTCTTACCATCGACATTTCGGGATGTTCATCGCTCCCTTCCTCAGGACCTTGTCGACACGTTTATTTAATTTAAAACCAAACAAAGACTATATAAATCAAATAATGTGAATGTTTAAAACACATTAGACTATTTAAATTCACACTTTCGTCTATTGTTACTCATTTCAGTCAAATGAAAAATTAGAACAGATGACAACTATTGTTTCGCAATTTAGTGCCAAATAACTATCATGAGATATCAAATTTAGTGGAATCTGATTTGCACTTGTTCTTCATGTGACGTCATATCAAACAAACAAAGATGAATATTACACTTTGTATGTTTATTGAAAAACGTACTTGAATATGGAACAATCAGAAAGTTAGGAAAAAAATTAATAAAACATTAAAAAGTAGTGATTTTGCGGACCTCCTAATAAATAAATTTTTCCTAAATAAATGTCAAATAGTCAATGTGAGATAAATTAAATTTACACGACATTTAAAGATCTAAAACGAATTTAGTAAAAAAAAATTTTTATTCCTATATAAATAATGTATCGATCTTAATAAAAATAAACCTGAAGGAAATAAAATTTTAAAAAAGGTGATAAAAATAAATTTTAAGATCTTCTTCGGTAGAAAAATTATTATATTATTATGCGCGATAAAAAGCGTGATAAAAAGAAATATGCATCAGATACCAAAAAAAAAAAAAAAAAACAAATGAAAACATTAAAAAGTAGTGATATAAAGATAAAAAATAAATTTCAGCCTTGTTTGAGTTGATTCCTAAGTTGATCTTAACAAGTTTGGATGGGTGAAAAACTGGTACATAAAAGAGATTGGGTGTCTCGTTAAATAAAATCTCGTCAGGGTGACGGCATTAACGATTCAGTTAACGAGATAGACGATGAAACAGCAACAATTTTCGATTCTATTTATTAAAAAAAAGTCATCGACGGAGTGTTGGATATCGATAAGAATTTTTTATTATCTAGATCGAATTATCCGTTTATCCAGATAGAAGATTATCAAGAACAAATTTTTCATTTATAAATTTTTGTAAGTCATCGGCAAAGTTAATTGTCTCCCCATATCTTAAAAAAATTATAAAGTGTAAAGTGCACTTAAGAAAAGATTAAAATGAATTAAAATGAAGAGACGCGAAATGCTTGAGTTGCAAAAATAATAACAATAGTCTTTAAAAACAGATTGAGTTTGTAATTACTTATATTACCACGGAGTGAATAAATTCGTTCCTTTTTGTCTACTGGACATTGATTGACCAATTCAATAACCATCATGTCCTAAAATTGAAACGATATGAAACTTATTCTAATCAATATGTATGTCATAAATTTTTGATTATTAGGCCTACTCTCATATCACGAGGATTGACACTAAATTCATATTATAGGCATCTAAAAGATAAAGAGGCAATGTAGTAGCCATCTTGAAAACAATAAAGATGAATTTTTAAAATTTTAGGATTTTAGTTTACTTTGTGGACTATTTAGTGAGTTGTTGGTACTAATAAACAAATTTATTAGGTTGTAAGTTTTATTGAGAATAAAACTAAAATAATAATCGTTATTAATTTATTTATTAGTACCAACATCTCATTAAATAGTCAAAAAAGTAAACTAAAAGAAATCCTAAAATTTAAAAATATTAAAGTTGAAAATAAACATGAATAAGAGTGCAACTAGTGTCATTAATAATACTCTAGAAAAGGCAGAACGATTTAAAATTTCTGGCAATTGGAAAAATTTTGTTGGCTTTATTAACTTTTTTCTATCACTAAAAATGTCTTAACTAATTCTCTAAATAATCAAGGACTTGACATGGCATAATTTTTTTTCGACTTACGTAAATAGTTACTAATTAATCTTTGGAAAAAAAAGTTTGGAGTCCAACATTGGGTTCCAGGTTCGAATCCCACATAATCATTTTTTTAACATAATAATTTTTATTAATTTATATTTTTATTATTATAGAATTATTATTTATTGTACTTTTTAGATGTCATAGGTGCTCAAAAGACCAATCACGGGAACGGGGTTGGCCACCCCTATTTTAAATCATTTCAATGAGAAATGTTTTGTAACTTTTGCCGATTTTAGAATCCGATGATACTTTTCGGTTAGAATGTTCACTCTCCACATCCCTTCTCCTGCCCCACCCTTTCGGCATTAAAAAAAACGAAGAAATTTTTTATTTCCTCTCGCTAGTATGAAATAAGCTATATACCGTTATTAAAAACAGAAAATAAATAATTACCGTATAAAATTTAATTTATGAAACGAAAGGTCACAGATATTATTATTATAGAAATGATTCTTTTTTAATTAAATAAATAAATCAAATAAACATTAAGGAAAAAAGAAATGTGTTAAAGAGAGAGAGATTCTTCTTTTTTTCAAACCATAAAGTTAACATCTAGAGCATCATCCTGAACATTTTTTACGTCTCTTCCATTAAAAAAAAAGTCACTCACCTTTTAAACACTTAATTTTTAATTTTTCAAATATTTCTTCTCGTCTTTGGAATGTAAAAGATTTTTTTTTTTTTACGTGACATTATATGAAGAATTTGCAAGGTTACATTTTTCCCAAGAGCTATTTAATTACCAACTATAATTTCTTCTTTATTGTCACTGATTTAACAAAGACTCGAACAAATATTTATTTATTTTTCTATCATCAAATCAATCATCAATATTTATTAAGAAAATTGATCTCCGTTTGGGCTTCATGTTTTTTGTCAAATGATTCGCATGAGAAAGAAGTCAATTAATTTTATTATCATTTTTCCTTTTAGAACCCTCAGCCTCCTCCTCTTCATAAACATTTCCAAATCGCTCATTAATGAATAAATTGAATGGATGAATAAAAAAATTGCATAATCCGATTAAAGAGATATTGATATATCTATAAAAATATTTTTAATATAGTTATTTTCTAAGCGGAGGCGGATACATATGTTGTTAATTAATTCTGAGATAAATTAACTGAAAATCAATTTATTTTCATTAAAAAATGCAGAATATTATATAAAAAATAATTTTTATTAATTGAAGACTATTTTTGACATTTAGGCTTTTTTATTTCATATACTCTGGGTCTCAAAATTTCGTAAATTGGGCAGACTCCCTTTTTTGTTTAGTCTTAATAGTTAATTACGGTATTCGTTCGTTTTGACGTAATGGAAGGTAGGTGACCCAAATGACCAACTTACTAATCAATTTTTCGTTTTTTCCCAAACTGAAACTTCAACAGAATACATTCATGATAATTTATTCATCTAATTCCATCCCTCTCTTTTTTCTTTTGCAGGTCACGACCTGCAGGAGATGCAGTTGAAACTAGAAGCTTTAATGTCTTTGATTCCTCAGTAAGCCGAGAGGCGAGAGGCGTTCACATCGGACCTGTGCTACTCAGAATTTTCCCATTTTCAAAGAGTTTGTAAGTAGATATTTATATTATACTTTTCATTATATAATGAAATAAAGATTCTCTAAAAAAAAAAACGTTCTTTTAACCGAATAAAAAAAAAACATCATAGGCAAAATGGTCATAAAGCTTAAAAAGTGTATTATAGATTTAATAATTTCTTGTATTCATAAATAACCTTTGATTAAGTGGAGAAAGATTTATGTAATTCAAAAATTGTTATTCCTTTTTTGGCGTATCGGTGATTAATCATCACCCTTTTTTAAGGCATATAAGGTGGTGTAAAAATCTGATTAAACAGTATTATTATAAGCCTATATTACTTAAGAATTAGACATATTTATTTATACCAATTAATTTAAATAAATTTGAATCGATGAGACTTTAATTGTCTGGTTTTAAGTTTGATAAGCTGTCTTCACTGTCTCACTTCAGGCCTCTGGGTGTCGGACTTAGGGTATATTGAATAGGATGTTTTACTATTTATTTTATATTTTTAATTTGAATATTAAATAATTTATTGAAGATCTAAATGTAGTATAAAAGAATGCATTAGACCTATAACTTATTAATATTTTATTAAATCTTTTCTTTAGGATTTTTATTTAATCTTTTTTACATTTCAATGTTTATCAAAGTTCTGACCTTGCAAGTCTCTCTTGTCTTTATTCGATTGCAAATGAAGTTCCTTTTTATTCTAACTTTGCCTTTTAATTAAAATACTTTCACCGGAGAATATATAATAATAACATTGCTTTATTATCTCTTTGATTTATTTTCTTACTCTTATTCAACATATTGAAATTAAAAACTATTGAAATTTAATTTGCCTTTTTAAATCTCGATAAAATGTTCTTGCTTGTTGTGTAATGTTTAAATTAAATATTTTTTTTGATCAGAAGAGATGAAAATATAATTTTCATTTTATTGATAATAATGGTAATTTTCTTTCAGTCCTTAGTCATTCAGCCCATTTCTTCATACTCACACACTCACACAGACAGACATTCTCAATTAGTGGAGATCGTAGAAATCTTGTTTTCGAATATAATATCGATTATATAATTATTACACCTCTTCATTTATTATTACAAAGTAAATAAAGTGGTTAATACATTTCAATCCCCTCTCCTTCCGTTGCAGGGAGGTTAATGATATTAACATTGTCATTATTGATAACCCTAGCCAAGGGATGTTGGTTTGGATCCCAGGCAATCCAATGAAAATTTATTTAAATAATTTGGATACCAATTGATGTAAACAAATATGCCTGGATAATCTGTATCTTAATAAATATATATGTATCGTTTGAAAGTCTATATGGCCCAAGATACGGAAAAAACTTAAAAATATAAAATAAAATTCATTCCATAGATCATCTAATAAAACAATTGATATATGAATTTGAATCAAAATCTATAGAGCCGATTTTAAAAAAATAAAAAAACTAAAAAGAACATTAGAAAAGCACTTTATTGAAAATTTATTGAAAAACTTGCTGACATATATGACTTGGGTATCTAGCTTAAATGTTAAATTTGAGCCTCGAATGTTTTTTCCTTTTGAGATATTTTTTTTTTCAAAAAAACAGACAGACCATTTTTTTTAGACTTAGGGGATAGGGCCTCAATCTCAAAATCAAATTTTTCGCAATTAGTGTACTTTCTCTATGTATAATATCTCTATCACATATATTTTAAATAAAGAAAAAATAATTCTTAAAAAATTAATAATTGAATCCCTGTGATGGTCTTAAAGTTTACCTACTAAGATCCCATTTGGAACGAGAGACGGATGGACAGACAGCTGACGACATTAATCCTGTTTCATAACACATTTTTAAAAGGACTTATTTTTTTATCCCTATGATAAAAAAAGAAGACATTTGACAGAAAGAATTAAAAACTTTGATGGATCTAGTTAGTATAGATAAATATCCTGAAGTGGGTGGGGTAGGAGGTAAAACATCATCCAAGAATATTAAAATTTATTTTCTTTGAAATAAAATAAATCAGTGAATTTCTTAAATGTGATGGGAGTGGGTTTGGTAAACAGTAAAAAAAAGGTAATTAAATTGTAAATCTTCTCCGCTCTTCTTAAACAGGGTTAATCCCAGATATCTTATATGCCGAGAATGCAAGTGAATTTCTCTGAAAAACTTGAAAAGGAGGGCAATTTAAATAGTCAAAAGAAATGAGAACCGAGCACATCCCACATTTGAATTCGATTTGGATCCATAGGTACTATATAATATAGTCAAAGTTTTTTTTTAAGTCTTTTTCGGCATCTGAGGCCATTTAGACTCCGTCCTCATTTATTTATATTAATTGGAATCTAATTAATTTTAATAAATTTTTGTCGCTTAGGACGGAAAACGATACACTGAAGCAAGACCTTTACTTCTGCATCAAGGGACAGGGCTACAGTCACAGTTATTAGTTGGATTTGATATTATTACATAGAAATTAGTGTTCGAAATTGTCGGTGGAAATGAAAATAAAGGTAATAAAGAAAATTTATGCAGGTGTAGATTTAATTTTTTAAAGTTTAGTGAACTTTCAACAAACACACACACACACACACACACACACACACACACACACACACACACACACACACACACAGACCTCTATGTGTTGTATTGGATTCTGACCTTTATTTTTTGCATATTCATTTTATAGTTTTTTATAGTGGAATATTTTTTGATAACAGAATGCATATTTTTCTATTTTGGTTTCAATAATTAATTTTTTTGAATTTTTTTTCCCTAGACCCATCCCGCAAATTGAGAAACGTTGTGATTGATAATTATTTTACATACATTTTACGGCTCATTATGGGAGGCGAACCATTGATCTTTGCATTATCAAGTCAGTATGAATTTAAATGGTTTATGCAATTGGTAGATTTTCCGAGTCATGCTCAAAGAATTTTTACTCCAACTACGGAATGATTTTTTTTTTGAGAGCTTTCTCATTAATACATGTATTAATCTAATTGGCTAAATAGTTATTATTCATAAAATCAGTAATCATGCATAGAAGTGAAACAAACGTTTCTTGGAAATAAAACTTCATAGATGATCTAATAATACATTACTCATCAAATCTACATTTTCTCAGCCCACTCTATCCGGTAATAGACTCCTTTTTTTTGTTTCATTTTCTTTAAGGAAACATCATCAACTTAAAAAAGATGAAATTTAGAATTCGAGAGGGAAAATAAATAAAATTAACAAGCGTTCCATCTTTATTTAGTCGTAATATCATTTATATTAGCATCACGGACCCCCTTTCAATTTTTTTTATTCTGGCTCTCAAATTACTTTACTAATATAAAGTCCTAAAAGGTATTAAATATTCGTTTTAAATTATTCACCAAATGCCTTCGGGGGTGGGGTGGGAAGTGGGGGAAGATGGCGTATCCATGGACCAAATTT
>JAAAKE020024917.1:0-10191 GCA_010014785.2 Anisolabis maritima | reverse complement strand
AAAAAATTTTCATATTAGGAAAGGCCTTCTAATAATTTTGTTAATTACCAAGACAGAAAAGATGGAAAAATAAATTACGTGAAAATTTGGGTTTTCAAGCAATCGTATAATCAAAAGAAAGAGAGAGAGGAGGAGGGTGAAAAAGTAGACTAATTTTTAATAAAATTTAAGAAAATAGAAAAATAAATTCAAAATTAAATTAAACAAAACTTGAAAAACTGCAGAAAAAAAATTAAATTTATATTTGGAACAAGAAAAATTGGAAAATATATTAATAAATAAATGAATTTCCATAGAGAAAAAATTCTCACTACTCCACTCCAGTTTCCTCACCTACATGATGTTGAGCCATCCTCAGTGTAAAAATTTTTTGTTCCTCACGATCACCAAATCAATCACTTTTTTTTTACTCAGATAGTTCAATGTTATATTAGCAGATATATTTGAAAATAGAATATTATGAATTAGACTTAAAAGACTGCTGGTTTTATTTCTTTCCTCCTTAATTGAACATATCACAATTAGCTAATTCTACTTAGTGGTATTTATAAATCTTAAATAATAATTTGTTATTAAAAGGAAATGCCAATTTTTTTTTATGAAGATCTTACCAATTGTTGTTTGGGATTGCTCCAATATAATTTCCGGCCAAGCCAATCCACAGCAATAGCAGCTACTGAATCCAAATCTCTTAGTTGTCCTCTTTCATGACTAGTTAAATTATACCATAAGACAGTACTGGCATTGGTGACCAAATATAACCGATCAAGATACCAGGCCATATCGATCACGTGGTAATTATGTCCACTTTCCTGTAGTGAAACAAGGAAAAAAATTATTACCAAGTTTTCAGACTTTTATAAGAATTCAGAAACAGGAATGCAGGTATGTTGTCTTGTTTATGAGTATAAAGTTGGCAAGAATTAACCTCATTTGAGGGGAATAGGAAACTGAAGAGTTAAGAAAAATGAGAAAAATCTTGTAGAATTTCACTTTAGTTTTTTGTTAATTATGATTTCTGAATAAAGGCTTTATTTCTTCCTATTTGTAAAGTAATTCATAATAATAAAAATATTTTGATTACTTCGAGTTGAGATTTATGTATAAAAGTTTCTACATTTTCCCCAGTGACGTCAGATTTGAGAAGTCCTTCAGCAGCTGACCAAACTACGGATGGGTATTTCCCATCAGAAGGAATACGAAGAGTTTTACCTTGAAAAATAAGACAAATATATTATAAGTAAATATATAGGTATTAAAAATAATTATTTTCTCACCCTTATATTCTGCACTCCAAGGACCTCTTCCAGCTGGAGTGTAAGCAGCCGTTTTTATAACATATTCGGTATTTTCACGAAGTTTCTGGATGGTACATGCGGTTGCATTGATGCCACGAGATGAAACGGTTTTCCCAGTCATCTCCTCACGTACCACCAATTCGTAGGACCAATTTTGCCAGGCTCCTTTTCCTAATATAATACAATTTTTTTTCTATTATGGATATTATATAATTATTAGATAGCATATTATTTTAATTTTCTTAAAACAATTTTTTAAAATCGTATATAATAATAAAAATTAAAAAAAAAAAGAAAATGTCTAATACTAATAGAGGTTTATTTGAAATAAGTGGAAGTTTTAAGAGACTGTAATTACCTAGTCACTAGCCTTAAAGTTTAAGATATCAATGTGCGAGATGGTTGTGTTGCTTGAATATAAATGTTGCCCTTCTGACTGAACCGAAATCTTCCACTATTATTTATGGTGGTTAAACTCTCTCAAGATTAAATAAAATATAGGCCTAAAGCGTGCATAAAAACTTCTAATTTTAATAGAACTTAATGATGAATTGACGGAGAAATGTTTTCTGTAACGTGGTTTCGTTAGGTACCTTGTCCACCCAAGAGGTGCGGTGGTCTCCAAGATGCCTTGGCCAGTTCTGCTCCTAGTATGGCTTGAACTTGAGTTGGAGGATTGACGGGAACAGGTGTTGGTTGTGTAGCTGTTGACAATACGGTGATGAGCCGATAGGCTCGATCCATAGGGTCCGGAAAAGCATTATGATAATAGGCATCTTGTCCAGGATGATATTCCTCAGTCAATACCTGTCATTAGAATTCTCCAATAAATTTTGTTCTTTTAGTGAACTTAATAGTTAAGAATATAAGATAAACTGACCTCTTTACCATTAGTCCAATAGAAAAGCCCATTGGCAGAAGCAAGAGAGGTGACATTATGGAACATAGGCTGCTGAGCGTTGGCTCGGAGATCGAGAACCTCTCTTCCATCAAGTGAAACACTATATATAGTATTTTCATTGTGATCGGGAACTAATAGTCTAAAGTTAGTATGGTCTACAGTGAATGCACCGAATGCCGTATGATCTAAGATCAGTTCGGGAGTCACTTCATGATGGACTCCATTGGAGATATCAGCAAGATCGAGGCGATAGAGACCGGCCGCTTTCGTGGGGCCATGCATCACCCAGAATAAATATCTGCAAAAAGAAGATATGAAGTGAGTCGTCAAATGAGACGGAATAAAGAAAAATAATGATTTACCCGTTGTAAGGATCGACTTCTATGTGTCTTGGTCGGGAGAGAAAACCAGCAAAGGCGACAGTAAGACCACGGCCGTCAAGACCACAGCGAGCGACCTAAAAAATTAATTAACCCTAGTTGAAAAGAATAAAAAGAATTGCAATCAAAAGTGAATTTTTCCAATATACATGTTTAAATAAATTCAGTATTAATACATTTTGGCCAATATGTTTTTCTTTGTCCTAAAAGATTATTTAAAAAAAACTTGCACAAAAATAAAAAGAAGCAATAAATTAAATATCACTTCTGGTTGTGAAATTTTTCTTCAAGTCTTTTTCGGCATCGGAGGACATTTAGATTCCGTCCTTATTTATTTATATAAATTGATAGCTAATATAACAAAAATAAATTTTTGCCCCTCAGAAGAGGAATCGAACCACTGAACGGGAAGCGAGACTACTAAGGGACTGGGCAAGTTTTGAAATTTAAGGAAAAAATCGCAGCATTGTTTTTTTTAATATATTGTCTGAAGAATGATAACTAAAAATTGAGTTTTTTCAATATTAAAATTAAAAAAAAGAAATAATAGATTTTATTTGTAACCTTGGCCCTGTATTAATAAATAAACATCTAAATGCATGCATACCTGCCAATGAGTACTCCCTGCATGGTTGATTTCGCCAAGCACGTAGATTTGCTCGTTAAGCCAGTCGAGAGTGAGATCAAGAGGAGAGAAGTTGACTTGGGTAGGCCCAAGTATTCTCGTTAGGTGTGTATTTGAAGGGTCTAGGGACATTCGTGTCACGTACCCAGAACTATCCGAGACTAAAAGCAGATTACGTCCCATGTGGACTGCCATACCTGCAACCAAGAGACTTTTCCTAAAACTTCTAAATAATTTTTACAAATTTTGTTCGGAGGAAGGACGTCATTTTAACTTTTGGCTGAGGGCAGGCAAAATGCAACAGTTTTTATCTTGGTTTTTAATATATTGAACGTTTCATCACCTTGAATGATATTTGAAGTATTGTAGACCAGAGAGGGTTCAGTCATCATATTAGCGAGCATTAAAGTTACAGTATGTTGTGAAGCGAGGACTAAAGTCGGTTCGAAAGCTCTAGTAACTGGAAAAAATCAAATTAATGAAATAAATTAATAAATAGCTGTTAATATTAAATTAATGTTTTAAATTTACCATTTGGTTCAGGTGGTGTAGAAACTACAATTTTAGCAGCAGGTCCTTCACCAACCGCATTTCTCATTGAAACAGACACGATATATTCACTATTTGGTTTCAGATTACGGAACATATGGAAATCAGCGGGAATATCCTGAAAAGAAATGTAAAATTTTAAATTGAAAATTGAAAAATAAAACCGTTACTATTATACCTACTACTATAGCTATTTAACTACAACTAAATTGCCAAATTAACGAGATATCGTCTATCTATTTACAAATAATTACAGTCTTATAAGTAATTGAAATCCTCAACTTTTATGTTGGTGTTTCGTTTCATTGTTTCTCTTATTAAATATAAATATAAACCGAGAAATTTGACAATTTTTAATAAAATAATATTAATTTTTTTATGTTTATATAATTATGATATAAATATATTGTTTTTTTTATCAGATATTGTGTATAAAATATTAAAATATATTATGATTTATTTTAAACCAATTTAACTAAGTTTTTCTTTTTCTATTAATTTTAATTAATTTAAAAAAATGAATTTCAACTTATCAACAAAAACAATTTTTTTATCTCGAAAAAAATGTCTAATAGAAACTTAATTTTTTAAAATAAAATAAATAAATAAAATAAATCAAGCTACTCCAGTTTAGAGGTCAGAAAAGTTAATGAAGATAGTGAGTTAAATTTTTATCTCTTTTTGTTATGGACCAATAATAAAATAACCTTGATGGCAGATAAAGAAGACCTAAATTATTTTTATTTTGCAATTTTAAATAAATATTATATTATATGACCCTGTTCCTATCTACAAATTTGTCTTAATTTATTGATATAAAAACAAACTATACATACCCGAATGGCAGAGTAATTATCCAAAGGTCTTTCAATCTTAGTGAGGTAGGAAAGTACAGGACCGTTTGGGAAAGGCCCAGGGGACCAAGAGACAGCAATCCTCCAGGCATCGACGGCTGTTCCACGAACGATACTAGGGGGCGAAAGTGGAACACCTTGGGGTAGGGTGGCCACCACTACTGATGACGATGAGAAGATCGCTTCCGTCGGCCGGCTTGAAAATAACACCGCAATACGGAACTGAAAAAATCAAACAGTTGTATTAAGGAATGAAAGAGAACAATAACTTGAGACATCTTTCATTGTTATTTCAGAATGGTAATAAAACAAGATGAAAAATATACTCGATATTTGGTGTAAGGTTGAAGGCTGTCAACTTTAACTGTGTCATTGTCCCTCCAGCTATGGTTGCGGCAATAGTGCCATTCGCCAGCGACATCTTCGTATCTCCATTGTACTAGATAAGTAGCATTGGCTAGTCGAGGGCCACACCATTCGAGTTCCAAAGACGTCGCCGTCAACGTATCAGCCACTAACGCCGGTGCAGGTGGCGTACCCACTTGATCTGTACACAGAAATCACCCATTTGATACAAATTTTATAGAAGACGGAGGATAAAAAAGAAAAAATTGTGGCTATTAGCAAAACTTAATTGATAATTTTAACCAGATTAGTTAAATTGATAAATAAAAAAGACAATTTTTGTTTGCATTTTTCGATTAGGAAATATTTGAAATAGAAATAGAAATTAGTACAAAGAAACACAGAGATTTAGGTTTTTCAAAAGAACTCATGCAAAAGAAAACAAATGAATCCGATATTTTCAAAAGCTATTTAATTTTTTTAAATCAAGGTATTTTAATAATATATATATCCAATTTATTCATTTTCTTAAAAATATATAAAATATTAATATTAATGTTGTAATGTAATTTTCTTTTACTAAATGTAAAAAAACCCAGCCAAAGAAGTTATAATATACGTATAACCTGGCTTTTTATTAAATGAAAAATAGATTTTATTTCCGAATTTCCGAATATTAAAATCTTTCATTGATAACAAAAATTATAATTTAATTATAAAATCAGACCATATATTGCAGTTTTAAAGAAAGCATAACAATTTATTAAATAAAATTCACTTGAGTCATTGTTGAATTCAAAAAAAAGAAAGTCAGCAACGATGATAATGAAGAGTGAAACTATTAATCTTGTTTTTTTATATTCTTTTATCATAATGCCAATTGTGTTTATCGTAAAATATAAATTTTATGTATTTAATCATAAAATATTTTATATATTTAATCATAAAACGGAATTTTATATAAAAATAAAATGTTAAAAAAAATATACAATTGCTATTGAAGAAGTAAATAAAGTTAAGTTGGCAAGAAGGAAGACTCAAACCAGCAACAACGTTTGCCCTATCTAAGATTGTCTTTCAAAAAAAAAAAAAAAAAAAGAATTGTCAGAAGACAAATGGAAACTCTTCACAACAATAGCGTGATTATCTAATTACGTAAGTGAAAAAACTGTATCATTAAAACTTTTTATTAATAATGTTTTTAATGTTTAAAGGAACTAGCCCATAGGCCTTAAGTAATAAATCAACTCATTGATCAATCCACCACTGCACAATGTGATGAATTTCTCTTCTATCAAGGTCTATATCTAAAAAATAATATAAATAAAAATAACTAATGTAGCCAGAAACTACCGATCGAAATTAAATATGTAATTAGTCTACTCTATCGATAGATTTTTTTTAGTTTTTTGCATAAACAAGGAATTTACTGGTATATAATAATTTCTTTAATAAAAGTTATCAAGATAATTAATCAAAACAAATTTTATTTGAAAAGTTCTTTTTTAAATTGAAAAATGCATTGAATAAAGTTCCACTTTTGGTTTGAGAATGAACCAAAATTTGATATAATTAATTTAAAAAAAAAAGAGCAGAAAATTAAGTGATGTCGGGAGAAAGGAAATAATGGAATTGGAAATGGAAGAGGGGCAGATAAATTGGTAAAAGTAAAAAGGTACAATTTTCATGACGGTAAAAGGGCCGATTTATCGTTTGTCGATCTACCGATTATTTTCTTGAGAAATAATCATTATATCACACTAAAATCAATTTTTTTTTTTTTTTAAATAAATACCTCTAAGTCGATGATAGTCCAAACTGATAGCATCGTTGCATCCCATAATACAATAAAGCTGTTTGGGTGTCGCCAATGCCTCCGTGGCATTCTAATTAAAAAAATACAAATAATATAATATATAATAATAATAAAAAAAAAAGAGGTGTGGTAGATATGAGTTACTTACACACACTTGCTGACAGCTTGAGATGAGAGCCCTTTGCCAGAGTTTACAGCCAAGCGAGCACTACAAATACAAAAATAGACAAATTGTTATAGGATAATTAAATCTGAATTTTTTTATTGAGCCGTTGTTCTGGTCAATGTTTACAAACGTTGTTGCCCTAATTGGAGCTGTCTAGCCGTTGCCCTCATCTTCCCTTAATTGAATCAAGTCAAGAGAGCACATGGGCCATAGGGGCTCTCTCCCCACCTCCTCGTCCTCCTCGGAGCTCTCTATTAAGCCCAATCGAAATCTTAGCCTAGGCTAGGAACTTAGATCAAAACTTCAGCTGCCTTTCCATATTCCTCAATGTTTTGACGGGAAATAAATTCACTCAATACCTATTTAAATGCTTTCTATTTCATCTATTGTCCTACTCAATTCGTGGACAATGGAAATACAAAGGACATGGTATGTGCATTGTGTTCGGAGGAGACAAAAATATATTTTGAATGTTGATTAAATTCAGTATGTTTATTGTCAGTGCGGCTCAACTGCTTTTTAAATTATTTTCTTAGTCACTTTTTATAAAAATATGATAAAGAAATTTCTCTTTTATAAAAATGTTTATATCACATTCTAATTTGTTCAAAAAGTTAGTTCTCTCTGTTTTCTTTTTCTCAATCATAAATAATTAATGTTCGCACATCATTAAAAACATTTTTTGTCTTTCGGCAAGGAAGGCCATATGGATATGAACAATGAATTAATATATTCTGATAACGATTGATATTTATATTTATTTCTATAATTTGTATTTAATTATCTTAAATAAATAACCATTCCCAGTTCAAACAATTTTTTTTTCGTCTCTACATCCTAGTAAATTTACATACTTATTCTTTTCTAATCCTCCTGAGTCCAACACCCCAAAAAAATTAACTTAACCCAACTTTTTACACGTTTTGTCAGGAAATTGAATTTCTGCCTTGAAATCCAGATATATTTATTTATAAGAATTGGTATCCAATAAATAAATTTTTATCAGATTATTTGGGATCCAATCCCTTGGTTTTTAAGTTTAAATTATATTTAGTGATTAAGAGGACAATTTCTTCCCCGTATATCCACAAATACCAGAGCTCCAGGTAGCCTTTATTTAGTTAGGGAAGAAATCCAAATTATCTAAAAAAAATTTTATTTTATTTATTTTATTATGATAACGAACATAATATAAAACAAAATAAACTTTAGAAATAACAAAAACAAATAACGTCATTTAAGCAGGAGAAAAAATATTATATTTAGTATTTAAATATTATTTGAAAGATAGACGTAGTTGAAAATTTGGAGCGTGTAATTGAAAAAAAATTATCTGATAACCTTGAGTGAGGGGACGATGATTTGTTTGTTATTGTCATGAAACAACTATTTACTCCGAAATTATTTGACATATATGTATTATACAAAGAGTGTAAAAAACAAGGTTAAAATATTCTTAGATGTTCAACGTGTTTTCGCAAGCCCAGGTATTTATCAAGGTATCAATTGTTTTTAAACGAATGTCTTTTGCTATTATTCGACATCTCTGGAATCTTTCACCTTTACACACTCCAAACTTCTCTTTGCTTTATTGGAAACATCAAAACTTCTAATATAGGACACGATGAGGAGGGGATGTAGACAATTAAAAAAGATAATGTCCTACTTTGAACAAATAGCACTAATAAGTTATCATTTAGAAACCAACAACAATTTTCTTCAAAAGAAAATGTTGCTTTTATTTGGAGGTGCTTAAAAGCCGACCAAAAACAAGATTTTTTTTATTTAGCCAATAAATAGATGTTTTGTTTATAACTGGAATTTGATGTTCCAATTTAGACCTGAATGTGTTTGTCTTTGACTTTAAACAAACTCTCTGCCTAAAGAGCGGTTCTTTCTTTTTCCTCCCCTAATTCCTCCACCTCCGCAATAATAGAATTGTACCGACATTATCATCATCATCATCATCATCACAGTGAATGAAGATCCTGTATTTAACAGGACGATTAGATTGCCAATTGCTCGTCGTTGGGTGTGCGCTCTGCTAATTCCATTGAGATCAATGAAAATCCATTAAGGTCGCGTTTAAATAATCCCATTTCCTCAATGTCCTCCCTCTCTCTCTCTATCTATCCCTGAATTGAATGAAAAAAAGATGGTATTATATAATCTTAGCAATTTCTAAAGTTAATTAAAAATCATCATAGATATAAAGATGGATCTCATTTTCCAAAATTTTAGTTCTAGTATAAAAGAAAAATTTTGGCAAAGATCTTATTTGAGCTTGGTTTTCAAGCCATTAATTAATAATTACAATGTTTATTAATAATTAAAACATTAAAATATTATACAATTGCATAATTGTAAATCTGGGCATCATTTGGGAAATTTATTTTTCATAATTATTTTTTTTATTATTTCAAACAAATATAATGGGGAAATGGAAACTTCTTTTCATTAAGCAGAAAGTACTAGGGTTAGATCTATTGCTTATTGAAACAGATTTTAAAAAAATAAATGCACTTGATAAAAATTTTACAAAATGAGGACCTGACCTTATGGCCCCTGAATTTTTATAAATTAAGGCTGTATAGATATCACTCAATTTGTTTGCATTTAGATCAAGTACCAAAAATATTTCATTTATTAATAGTTGTTATAAAAAAATTAAATTATAAAGGATGAATTAAATATCACAGGAGGTCGAGGGTCCAAAGGGAAAAGATCCTTGAATGAATTGACAATAATTAGGTCTATGCAGTTAGTAATCTTAAATAAATTTTTAAATTATTAATGAATGAGGAATTTTTTTTTCTTAATCCCTTAAAAGGAGTTTTATTCTTATCAAAGAGAGAGAGTGGGATAATCGCTAAGACAAATAAAATATGTCTAGGGTTCTTAAAAAGCTTGTTGGAGTTTACAGGCTCTTTTTTGTACTCCTCTCCGCATACATGAGGCCGTAATTTAAATTTTGTCTAGTGAGCCCAAGACGCTTAAGCCCCTACTGATTCTTATATTAATAATATGATATGATAAATTGATTTTAAAAAATTATACACAAAATGCCAAAGAGACTAACAAATTCAAAAAGTAATAAATACATATAATTATAATTGTAGAACATAAATATACGTACCCTACATTGTATTTTACAACATTTAAATAAAACTCCTGTTTTACAAAAAGCTTCCAAGAAAGATGCTTGTCTATTAAGGAGGTTGGTTATTTTTAATTTTTTTTGTCTTTTGACACAGTAG
>JAAAKE020024906.1:0-10191 GCA_010014785.2 Anisolabis maritima | reverse complement strand
AACAGCCAACAGCTTTTTAAAACTACTTCAAATTTACCCATTGACTTGTCACCCCTCCCTTGTTGAAAATTCAAATTTTCGTTGCACTTGTGAATTGTGATTTGTTTATATATATAATTCACTGATATTTTCCATTTTATTTTAAGATATTGAAGACAATTATTTTATTTTAATTCAATTTAATTTTAATAACGAATATTGTTAAGTAATTTTAAAGAATAACATTCCAATCATGAATTTAAGAAATAGTTCAGCTGGACAACACATTCAAGTGTCTGTCCGATTAAGGTGAATTAATTAATTTTTTTTTTTAATCCAATAATTTATTAAAATTTAATTCTAGGCCTATGAATTCAAAAGAGAAAAAAGAGCAATCTAATTCTTTAATATCAGTTGGCAATAAAGAAGTTATTTTGAAAGATTATCCTTTAGAAAATTTAACAAAAAAATATATATTTGATAAAGTATTTGGTCCTGAATCAAAACAAGTAAGGATTTTAATTATTTTATTTTTTTAATATTTAATGGAAGACTAGTGTGATTGGTTTCCTTAATATCTAAGTTTAAAAAAAAGCAAATTTATGCTTTTCAAAAGTACACATATTTTGCTTTTTTTTATGATTTCTTTACATGTTAATTCCCCAAATTCTTTGACTAAAGCAGGCTTTGGGAGCATGGATATATAATAAAATTTGGCCCCCAGAATTTTAGGAACCTTTCCAAAAACCCGATACTGGATAATAAGACATCATCTTTTAGCAATCGGTCAAATTTGAAACATTGAATTATCTACTCAACTATTAACTTTTGAGAAAATGACCAACTTGTTATTTAAAAATTTAAAAGGATAGCATTCTAAAGTTCAGATGTTTAGCTTCACCATCCAAATCCCTAGACCCCATCATATGAAATTTGATACTAGAATTATATTTTTTTAGGTTGATGTCTATAGAGCAATTGCTAAACCTCTTATTGATGAAGTTCTTTCTGGTTATAATTGCACCGTATTTGCTTATGGACAAACTGGAACTGGAAAGACATACACAATGGAAGGAGGAGAAATGCAAGACTATAATCTTGGTTGGGAGCGAGTAAGAAAATTATTTTGTGTTTTCATTTTCTTATAAAAAATATTTATTTTGATTAAAGTAGTATATAAATTTTAAAATAATAATTTATTAAAATATTAATTATTATTAGAAATCTTTAAAAATAATGAGAATTATTTTTATTTATTTTTAAAAACAAATTTCATATATATATATATATTTAACAATAAAGGAAAAAAGAGGATTCAGCTAAAAGCCACAGTCTTGGCTTTATTCCAAGGAACAGTTACATATAATATCTGCAAATCTTATTTTTCCCTTTGAAGAAGGGTGAAAGTAGAGTTCGGAAAATAAAATGACAAAATATACAATGAGTGGCCATCATATTGAGTCCATACTCGTTTTAGGTGTATTTTTAAATTTAAACTTAGAAATCTTATAAATTAATAGTAAACTCTTTTATCATCTTTAAAATATTTTAAATCAATTCACTTTAAGTAAATTTAATTAATATTTTTATTCGGTTTGTCACCTTTTAAGACAATTTTTGATTTAACGTCAAATTTTACCCCTTTGTGAAAAATTTGAGTTGTCTATTTACACTTAATCTTCCTCAGATTTTTTATTTCTGATTTTTATATTAAGGATATCTATCTAGTAATAGGTAGTGAAGAAAATTCAAGAGTTTTTTACTATTAATTTAATAATCCAATAAAAGTCAATCATGACTCTGTAAATTTTTGAGTATGGGGAAGAAATATGATATTTAACTGGAAAAAATTAGACAAATTAAAGGCCTTTTGTAAAATACAAAATATTCTCAAAAAGAAATGCCTAGAATAGATATAGAATATCTACTATGGAGCGGAATAAGAAAAAATTTGGTTGTTGCTTCAAAAGACTCTCAAACCAAAAATTTCCTCTAGAAATTACCATATCATAAGAAATATTGCTTGAAGAATTAAGAGTTTAATGATGTTGGTAAGTAGGTGTAACATCTGTCAAAATATATATTAATTGTTAGATTTTTAAATTTTGAGGCATTTTAACAAAAAAATCAGAGTGGAGACAATTCTATGTTACTAAATATTGTAAATAACCTCAGTGTTATCGAGACCCCAGATTAAAGGAAAATATAAGAAAAAACAAAGACAATGCTTCTAAAAAAAATCAAAGAAAAGTTTAAAGATGATACGACCGAAGAACTTGAATTATTTGACTAGATGGGGGTAAAAGGGGCTATCCTGAAGCTAATTTTTTTAATTTATATACAAAACAGTGATTTCTTTGATTTATATTCATGTTTCACAATGTTTAACTATATCTTAAATGATGTCTCTTTCAACAACACCTACAGAGTGAGACATGTTAAAAAATTTATAAAGGGAACAAAATATATTATCAAGATTAAATATAAAACGTGGTAAGAGTTAAATTAACAATTGAAATGAGAAGCTTTCTGTAGCCGTGGCGGAATTTTATAATAAAAACGTTTCATTGGGCATCATAATGCTCTAAATATATATATTTTTTAATTTATCTTGTGTTCTTCTCTTCCTTCATTCTTAAATGAGCCAGTGGCTAAGTAGAGGTCTAGCCTTTAAAGTCAAAAAAAGTTTCAAAACATATGTTTATAATACTGCTACATATCAACCCTTTTATATATGGTTTATCATATTTTTTAGGATAATTCCTCTGGGATTGTTCCAAGAACTTTGAGCCATTTAATTGATACATTAAGACTACAACAAGTTGAATATACTTTAAGAGTTTCTTATATTGAATTATATAATGAAGAACTTTTTGATTTATTGTCACCAAATGATGATAATTCTAAGATTCGAATTTATGAAGATACACACAAAAAGGGTGCAATTATATTGCATGGAGTAGAAGAGGTAACAATTAACAATAAAAAAGAGGTTTTTAAAATATTAGAAAAAGGCTCGGCAAAACGTCAAAAAGCGTGCACTCTTCTTAATGCAGAATCTAGGTAAAATATAACATTAAGAAATTTTATTAATCTTAGATGTAAATCTTATTTTATTTTTTATTTAATTTTAGTCGTTCACATACGGTTTTTACAATAACTGTACATATTAAAGAGAATAGTATGGATGGAGAAGAATTGTTAAAAATAGGAAAATTAAATTTAGTAGATTTAGCAGGGAGTGAAAATATTAGTCGAAGTGGTGCTCAAGATAAAAGAGCACGAGAAGCAGGCAATATTAATCAGTCTTTGCTAACTCTTGGACGAGTAATAACTGCTTTAGTAGAAAGAGCACCGCATATTCCATATAGGTAAGATTTAATCTCATCTCTAACCACAAATAATACAATCACAAAGAATTATGAGAAATTTCCTAGCCTCCGCAAGACCTTCTTCCTGGAACTATAATTTTGTTTTGTTTTATTTTTTTCTTAAATTAATAAGCTCTTAATCAAGAGTTAATCCTAAAAAGTTTTTTATTTTATAATGCTTGTTTATTTTTTTAGAGAATCAAAATTAACCAGATTACTTCAAGAATCTTTAGGAGGTCGAACAAAAACTTCAATAATTGCAACTATTTCTCCTTCATGTCAACATCTGGAAGAAACTTTAAGCACTTTAGAGTATGCATATAGGGCAAAGAACATAACAAATAAACCAGAAATTAATCAGAAATTGACCAAGAGAACCCTTATTAAAGAATATACATCGGAAATTGATAGACTTCGTCAAGATTTAGCAGCAACCCGTGATAAAAACGGTGTTTATCTCGCTCATGAGAACTATCAAAAAATGCAAGAACAACTCGCTGAACAAGAAAAGGAAATATGTAGTAAAATAGAACAAATTAGCTTTATTAATGAACGACATGAGAAAAATTTAATTTTATTTAGTGAACTTAATATGAAAATAGAATCCTATCAAGCCGAACTCGAACACACGGAATCTCAATTAAAAACTAAACAAAATGAATTACATCAGACGCGGATTGCTTTAGAAAAAGCTCACCAATCATTTCAAGAACAAATATATTTAGTAAGCAAAGTCGATGAAACGGAAAAAAAATTGACAGAACAAGCCAATGCTTTGCTTACTGTAGCAAATGAATCTACCAATGATATTTCCAAATTACATGACAAACTCGAAAGGAAAAAGTAAACACTTTTTGTTACTTATATTTTTTGATCCCAAAGTCACTTATTTTAATCCAAGAGCTCTAATATGTCACTTCAGATATTTTTTACTAACATCATCGTAATTAAATTTTGAACTTTTCACTCCAAGAGTAGCGGCGCAACTCTTGTACAATGCTTTAATGACTCTCGGTTTTATGTACAAAATTAACAAAATATTTTATTATATTTAAATTCCTAAGGGCATCCCTCCGAACGAATGACTGCGGGTAAGGTTTGGAATTAATTCCAAAAAATTAATTAATATATACTTGCAGGGCTTTAGAATCATTAAATAAAATGATCACTAATCAATTTTACGAAAAATTTACTAAAAAAACCACAGAATTACAATCTTGTGTCGTTAACTTTTTGGAAGAGAAAGAAGAAGTACTTAAAGTACAGGAAGAAAAAATAAGTAAATATTATATTAGTAGTCACAAAACAAAATAAAAATATACTTTTGTAATTATATTTTTTTAGATTGCACTTTGTCGAAAATTAAAACACTTTTTGCGCAACACACAGAATCCACGATGCATATCAAAAACAATTTAGAAATCTTTACAAAAAATAATACTTCTCAAGTAATTATATATCATCTAATTATTTGTCGTTAAACTAATATTTCAAATAAACTTCGTTTTTTACTTTCTCTTATTTAGATTTCAAACCAAACAGATTCAATTACAAATTTAAAAGAACAAGTATCAAATAATTCAAATCAGAACATAACAATGTTGGATCATTATCATCGTGATATTTCCTCCATATATAATGAAATTCATCAAAATCATATTTCACGGCAGTTGGAAATGAATACTTTATTTGCTCAATTTACTAGGAAAACGGTAATCATACGAGTATTTCTAAAATATTTAAACATGGTACACTTGGATCAAAGTGCAGCGATTGTGATTGTCTAATAGAGAGGCGGATCTCGATTTATATATATATATACATTTAAATCTGGAAGGTGTCTGCGGTTGAATGTATGTGATAATTCTACTCAATATATATAAGGTATTTTTCAGTAGTTACTTGTCAATGGAACTGAACTACTGAAAAATACCTTATATTAATTAATATCTTGTCTTTTTCAAAAAATATTTAATAAAAATATATTGATTGAATCCTCATAGGGCCTTATTTGAAAACAATCTCCTTTTAGTCACTATTAATAAAATTACTTTCACTCAATATTATCCAAGTATACTAAGCATTAAAATAAAAGAATTTACATATACTTTATATAAATTTTTTATTTTTTTTTAGGCCTCAGAAATTTTTCAATTTTGTAACGCTTTTTTTATTGAATTAAATAAGAAATTTAATGATTTGAATGAAAATTTTAAAAAAGAAATGAAAGAGAAAATTGAATTACTAGAAAAGATTAAAGATGAAACTCTTGAAGAAAAAAATGAAGTAGAACAAATGACAGAGGTAAACTCTTAAACATATCTTTCGTAAATCATTGATTTTATTATATCTTATTTTTCTAGCAATTGGAAACGCATATTTTGGATTTTTTTAAAAAACATAAAGAACAAAATGTGAAAAAACAAGTTTCTATCGCGAATCAAACTTTTCTTAAGGATCAAATGCAAAAATTCAGAAATGTCTTTTCAAATAATATTCTTGAAAATGATGCTCACATTACTAACTTTAATATGCATTTAACATCCAAATATCAAAATCAAATTGATGAAATATCTCAGCATTTAGAGGAGGTATTCATTTCTTTTTCTTTAGTCCTTTTCCTAGCAGTTTTCCAGATGCGGTTCGCCCTATTTTGTCTACTTTTTCTAATCTAGTTCTGATCAAATAAATATCTTCCATGTAAAAAGAAATTCGCTAGTTTTTTTTCTATGGAATCTTTTCAATTATTTATTTCTTTTAATCTTATTCTCCTTCGCTAAAAAAGGGAATCACCGTTCTATAGAAATGATTTTTTTTTTAAAGAAAACCTAATTTTTAGACTTATTGAAAAAATAATTTACTAACTTTGCTAATTTTTCCAACTTATATAGGAAACTAATTCATTGCAAAAGTATGAAGAGAAATTAAAAGAATATCAAGGTAAAGAGGAAGAAAGAATTAAAACCTTAACACTAAAACAAAACGAAAATTCCAAATTATTAATTAAGGATTTGGATAGCTTATGTGACCGTTTAGATGATCAATTGCAGGACGCAGAAGATTTCTCAAAATTTGTTTTTACCAATATTAATAATATGAATCAGGATTGTTCTGAAGAAAATTTAGTATCCCGTATGCAATTTGAAGAAATTAAGGAGAATAATTACAGATTTGTCAATGAGATTGGGCAAACTAAAATGCTTTTTTCAAACCAGATACAAGATCTTAATAGTCAGATAGAAGAATTTGTTTCTAAAGAATTGCTCCAAGACCAGCCTACAGGTGAAACTCCTCAAAGGAAGGAATTCTCTTATCCTATGGAATTAGCAGCAACATCTCCTCATGATAGGATTATTCAAAGGTTCAGAGAACTAAATCTCAGTAATGATCTTGATGTAAAAGAAAACGAAGCCGACAATGAAACACTCTCAGCTTCTAATTCGAATGATGATGAAGAACAACTTTCATTTGATAAAAGCAAATCTTCTTCTTTAAATAGTTTATCCTCTATTAAGGTAATTTTATATATTTAATTATACCTATAAAATAGTAGTGTTGGCACGTTTGTGGATTCACAAATTTTATATAAAAGTTTTTTCAATTATTTCATAACAAAAGATCTGATGAAAATAAAGCAGAATCAATCATTTCAAAGATTTTTATTAATTGACGCCTTCACATTGCTCTTACACTCCGTTGAGAGTACCACTTGTACTGACGAAACAATACCTTAATCTCACCAGAAAAGGTAGCGATAACAACCTTCCATCAAGGAATATTGATTAGGGTTTTTTCAATTTAGTGACTAAGGCTATCCAAATTTTTTTCTTTTTTTTTTTTTTTTAAGAAATCCAGGCTTAGATAGTTCCAATGTGCAATGATAGAACACTATTTTAGAAAAAATTATGTAAGAATAAGGAAAATTATAAATAAAGGAATCGACGTGTATTTAACGAACTTTCTAATTTTCCTTTTGTTTTATTCTAAGATCGACTCACTTTGATATAATTCTACAATTTTTTTGTATATAGGTATGTATGTATATTGTACATTCATTTCCAAAATATGACTAGCCTCTTTTAACACAAAATTCTAGTTGCTCACGATCAACTAAAACGAAACAAACAAAATTTGTCATATATTTTATATACCTTATAAAAGCACACTTAAATGGAAAAGTGCACACAAATTAACAAACTAAAGCTACACTACTGTACACTACTTCATTAGACTCAAGTGTTTTATGGGCGCTAGGTTTTTGGAGCTGTGTAAATAGACCCTAAGCATACTTCTAGTTACTAACCAATTAGTTGTGAATTTAGATCCATATAGAGACGAACGAGTCACTAACGAATCAACATTTCATTTGCCTATATTCGAAGTGACTTGCAACTAAATGGTTGATAATTAGCGTTTCTAATCACATTTTTTAAATAGCTCCAGGTACGGATTGTCTAAAAGTAAATATATATTCATATAAACTTACAAAAAATGAAAATTCATGTAGATTAAAAATAAAGAATTCGCCGAAAGTCATGGCTTTTTATCTAAAATAATTTTTTTTTTTTTTAATGGATTTTGGACAAAAACCAGCCCTTTTTTGGTCCACCAACCAGGGTTTTCAAGCTTCCCGATTTTCCGGCATTGTTTTGTAATTAAAGATTTTGTCCCGCTTCCCGGGAAGATTCAGCTTGGGACGTTTGTTTCTTATTTTGTTAGATAGTGAGAATAATTAAATTCTAATAAACTTATTTATACAAAATAATTAAAGATATACTAGCCAAAATGTGTTAAAAAATATCAAATTTAGAGTGGAGGGAGGGGTATATGCTCAGGTGCCTAATATCTCAATGTTTCCAGTCCCGCCTGCTGCGTAAAATTTATGAAATTAATACTTTTATGGTCCCCTTTGAGAGTATATTATTTCTCCAAATACAACATAGTTGGAAAGTGAGAATGGATAGGATAAGACGGGAGGGGTTAGTGGAAGGAAGAGAGGGGAATCCTCCTATTTTTGGATATGAATATTTGTCACCTGCCACCAATATCAATTTATTTCAAATTCTTAATAAATTGTAAAAGTAAACCCGAACTGTGTTTTTGTTTTGACCTTCTTAACACCATTTCAACAAAAAATCTAAATTGAACCACACAAGTAATTAATTAATTTTAATTTCCAATAGATAATAATATAAACAAAACCATTTAAATGTTTTTTTTTTTTTTTTTAGAGTGAAAAAGAAAATGGCTCATCAAATACTAAACCAGAAACCACCACAAATAAAACTAAAAGACCTAAGCCTCATTTTAAAAAACCTTTAACTAATATTACAAATAAAACATAGAGGTAACAATATTAACAAAGTATTAATTTAATTTTAGTTTCTCAAATTATATTTTATTACATGTTCTTATATAGATAAAAATTGTTTTTTTACTAAGCATTTATAAGAAATTTAAAAAAAATCATTTTCTTATTTTATTTTGAAAATTATTTTATTCTAAACAAACTTTTAATATAATTTGTGTTCAAATAAAATATATATTAAGTTAAATAGTTTTTGAGACATATATTTTAATCAGATATTAATATTCAATTTACTCTCAAAATAACTGTTAAAATATATATTTTATTTTCAACTATAAATAAAAGTTACTCTTAGTTCATTTTATTTAAATAATTTAAGTTTTTGAAGAGAAATACGTTACATTTTGTTTCATTATAAGGTCCTAGATTAGGATACGAATGTCTCAAAAGAAGAGGAAGAATAGAATAGAATCCCCCTCCGAAACATCTAATTATTAAATAGAATCCCCCTCCGAAACATCTAATTATTAAAAGAATTTTTTATCCTGCTTAAAAACAAAATTATAAGCATAATTGGATGGTGGAGTTCTGGAACAAATGGAGGCATCCTCTGAAAGGCAAGAGACCAAAGTATCGATCTCCGGAGGATGGTATTACAAAACTACAAAATACTACAAAACCCAAAACCATTAAAATTAAGACATGGAATGGGATAATCTATTTTCTCCGTATATTCACTAGACATCTTTTAATCATTTCAAACCTTTAAAAGCTAACAAAAATATAAGTAAGTTGATAAGAGAGAAGATCCTACCACAATATTGTTCAATAATGAGCGGTGAACTCTAAATAAATCACTACTCGGTCGAACTGAAAAATTAGAATAACTTGCGACTGTGACGTGTTAGCAAGAACTTCGAGGTTTTATTCGTTTTGTTAACACGAGACCTATCGATATGTGTAATAATAATAATAATTTACTTTTTTAAATAAATATATTATAAGATTTGAAAATAAATAATAAAAAATAATTTTTTCTCCATCCCCAAACCACTTTTTTTCCTCTCCACCATATACTTTAAGCAGTCTCACATGATCTCCTTTTTGGAGACAAAGTGGGAAGATTTTAGAATTTTTGGCATCGATATTTAGAATATACCTGTCAAAAGTCTATTTAAAAATATAACCCGAGTTAGAGATAGTCAGTTTTTTAAGTCTTCGGCATCTGATCATCCATATAGACATTAAACGATATATAATATATTTATTTATTTACGATACAAACCTTAAAAGCTAAGTGGTGTGGGTTCGGATCCCAGGCAGTCATCAGTCTTTGAAAATTTATTTAAATCAAATAATTATATATCGTTTAATGTCTATATGGCCTTAGATGCCAAAAAGACAAAAAAATTACGATACAATGATCCAGACATATTTATTTATATTAATTGGTATCCAAATGATTTAAATAAATTTTCATCGGACTGCCCAAGATCAAAACCCACCCCTTTTGGCCTGACATTGTCTATGTTT
>JAAAKE020024895.1:0-10192 GCA_010014785.2 Anisolabis maritima | reverse complement strand
TACTTTCTCGTATAGGGAAAGTATTGTAATCGTGTAAAAATTTTAATTCGAGATTTTGATTATTCGAAATTTTTGACTTCCCTGACTCTAAAAATATTATTTTTCGAATTATGCCTGGTGTATGATCGTTAGCTCGGTAACTCGATCGCACTTTAAAGAATATCAACCAAATTTTAAAGACAAGCAAAGGTCTATTTCCCGTGACGGGAAGTGGTACTTTACCTGAAACTTTGTCTAAAAATTGTGATAACTCCAATATTATTTCACTGACACGAGTAGACACAAGTAGAGATACATTAAATCAATATCAGATTAAAGATCATCCTATTTATTATATGTACAGTTATATATTCAGTATCGTTATAGTAGTTTAAGGGAAAATCACAAAAAACCTAAAAACATACAAAAGTGGACATCAAGCAATTTTTTTTTTTTTGGGGGGGGGGGATACGAGTTAGTACATTTAAAAGATCATCTAATATTTTATGAATTTTAATCAAACAGCAAATTTTGGGGAAAAAAAAGATCAGTGAATTACTAGTACTTTTTGACTGATTTTATTCAATTCGTTTTTGAGGAATCTTGTTCACAGACCATTTTGCGAGACACATTTTTTAGACCCAAGGGTCTTCAAAATGTGAAATCTCGACATCGATTTTTCTTTACGATCGCAATACTTTCTCACTAAATATTAGTTAAGAGAAAGTAAAATCAGGTGAGTCATGGACTAAAGGAATATTCGTGAGGAAAACCATTTTTCAAATCCCCAAATAAGACTTTTATTCAAAAGATAATAACTTAATAAACACATATATTTTAGTAATCTTTAACGTCACTTAGGGAGTCACATCTCCTTTTTCTCATTCCAATGACAATTCGTATATTAACCTACACATCTAAGAATAGCGCTAAATTATTCGTCAAGTTGAAAAACAATTGTTTATTAATATTATTATTGATTTTAATGCGATGTAAAGAAAGAAGTTGAGTTGTTGAGAAACTTGGAAAGGTAAATAAATTAAATGGAGATATATTTCGATATCTGAATGAATACTGAAAAGAGAGAGAGAGAGAGAGAGAGAGAGAGGATGGCCTGGATCGATTTTCCAGTTGTGTATTTGTTTATATATACAGGGTGTTTCATATTCAATTTAATGGCCTAATTCAATGAACTTCTTCTTAAAAGTAGAAGCCAAATGTTTATTGTTTTTAATTAGATAATGGATATGGATTTAGTGGATGGGGCTAAGGATTAGTCTCATTTGCATTCTTAAAGAGTGAGTGGTTCGTTTAAACTAATTGGAATAAAATTATAAATTTCGATTTGTTACTTTAAAACCAAGTGGTTGCCATCTAGTGGATTCACAATGAATTATTTTAAACTGGATTAATTGAAATCATTCCTTGCTCCTCTCCCCTCGTACAGAGGTGAGTTGTCAAGCTCTTGCTTGATGATCTAAGGTTCAGTGCTTCGCTTCCGGTCCTGATCAATAAAATTAATTTGTATGAAATAAAATAAAAATAAAAAATTCAAAAAAATAAATAAATAAAATAAAAAACTTGAGTCTATAAGGGACAGGGCAGAGAGTCTTGTTGATTCTATTTTTTGCGCTATTAATTTCTCTTCAAAACTTTTCATTCGGCGTTTTTTTAATAAACAAACAAGTTCGTTTTAGAGGACTCGTTCTTTTGAATCAGTCTTCAAAGATTCCTCTCTACCATGAACTAGAGATACATGTTGGGTGGAAGGAATGACTTTATGTGATTAAAATAAATTTTAACAAATGTTTAGCCATGAACTGAAAAAAAAATTTCTGCTGTTTTTGACAAAACAAAAATAAAATCTCTGAATGTGAAAACTGGGCCTAAAGTAAATATATATATATATATTTTTTTTACTTTTTTTTAAGGGTATTTTTAATATTTTATTTTGTTTCGGTTAGTAGTAAAACCAACAATATTTTGACCCTCTCTCAGAAAGTAAAAAGTGGATTTAAAGTTTTTAAATATTTTACATTTGTTGTATATTTTATTTTATTTTTAATATTTTATTTAGAAAAACCAACTTTCTTTTTGAGCCCCTCTATATCACCTGAAAATCGAAACAGAAAAAGAGAAAGAGGAAACGAGAAAAAACTCAAGTGTATTGTAGTTGGTAGGTGTTGGTGAGTGTCTATTCTGTTGTCTGGTGAACCAATATATCACCCCCCCCCCCCCTAGCAGCCAGGCAACCCCTACTAGCATCTCTACCCTTCAGTGTAGCCGCAAAGCAATAATTAAAACGAACCGTCAAACGTTCGAGCTAACCAAGTCGCTTCCCTTTTAGCCCTTTCCACCCCCACACACATTCTCTCTCTCTCTCTCTCTCTCTCTCTATCTCTTTGAGTTTTTCCATGAGAAAGGGAAAGCAAAAAAATGTGAATAAATGGTCTGTTTTTTAAAAATATATAATTTTGTAAATTCCAAAAATTATAACAAATTTTATGAAATCATCTTTTTTTTTTGAATTCAAAAGTGTCAAAAAGTAAAGTTAAAAATTCAAAATTGATTGAAACTTTGAAGGATAAGCTAGGAGAAAAAGAGCGAGGTGAGAATTCCTATAAATTGGCCCCTCATCCATTTTTACCTGGCGTAAAGCTATAAAAGCCCTAAGAGACACGTAAGAATAATGGGTATTATAAAACATTTTCGTAGATAGGCCTATATGGATATCATGGGGGGGCGTAAATTCGTTGCTGGGAGGTAGATAACCGAAATGACTAACTTATTAATGAATTTTTCGATTAATTGTTTCAAGATGCTCAAGAATAGATCAAGCATGCTCAATTTTTAAGAAGATTTAGCAAGTGTGCATGAGTAACCCGCTCGAGAACAACTCTGGAGGAATTAATCGAAAAACCTATTAATAATTTGGTCATTTCAGTTGTCTACCTCTCAGCAACCAAAACCGAACGAAGTTATGCGCCCATTAAAAGAGGGTCCTGTAGCCAAAAAATCTTCTATTATATAGCCTTGGCAAGTCGTGTGTGTGGGCTTTGGTCCAACGAAGGGAGATGTATATAAAATTATTGCTAGCCTGACACAGAAGTTGATTGATGTTCCAGATTAAATTGTTATAGGACTTATGTGATCCGAAATTGGCTATAGCTTGAAGTGCACTTTGAGAATCTGACATTATCAGTAGAGAGTGAAATGCATGAGATTTGACATAAAGCAGGGCTTCATAGAGGGCTGTTAATGCGGCAATAAATATTGAAAATATAGATGGTAATTTAAAAGGTCCAAAGAAGGTATTGTTTGTTCGTAGAATGCGCAACCAATATTAGTTTGCCAATTTGATCCATCGGTATAAATAGTACAGTCGTAATATTTATTTGATGGGTTAGAAACAGCACTATCAATATTACAAATAATTTTTAAATACATTTTAGTTTTATTATACATGTACTTCATTATCCCTACGTTAGGGCTTTACTGAATTGGTCAAATGTGTTACCTATTTTCCAGAAACCAAACCTAAATAATGTGTGAATGTTATTAAAATTAAAATTTATTTTATAATTATTTCGATTAGATTCCTACATTCGAATAGCATTAAATAATACAATTGATGCAAGGGGAGAGAATGTCCACCACCAGAGATTTCATTAAATTAATTCCTAAGTTTATAAATGTATTTTATTATTTTATATTCATAAATAAAATCTGAATTTGAAAAATTCTTTTAAGGTAATTAAAGAATATAAATTAATTCTAGTCTTTCATAATTCATTTTGTAAGAATATTAATCAATTAATATTGAATGAACAAAAACAACTCTAAACCAGTAACCCTCCTAATTATAAATAAAGCACTGTTACCTTTCCTTCTACCACCAACTGTTCCTCTTTGACTCTTTGAATACAAAAATTGCCGGATTTGTAGATTTTCTCCCGGACTCTATTGTCATTTTATTTACTAAATAATGGAAAATGGCTTTATGATTGTTTCTTATATAATGAATATTTTTTCATGAAAGTTAGTGAATATAACAATGTTCGAGGATAAATTTATTAATTTCAAAATTGATTTATTGGTTTTATTCCAGTTTTAATTTTCTCTCTCAATATTAATAATAAAAATTTTTGTTTCGCTAAAAAAAAAAAAATAAAAAGTTAAACGGAGAGAGCTTTTTAATATTCACCAAATGTTTTAGGTTCTGGTAAAAAAGTTTTATATTGAATAAAGTTTTTAGACTAGGAATAAGAGGGTGCAAAAAAAATAATAAAATAAAGAGCGCTTTAGAACGGCATCCTAATTTAGAAACCAATTTTTTATTTAAAGCATTTTTCGTCTGAATTGCTTTATTATCAAGGTCAAAATTAAAGTGTAGAGTGACTTTTTTGCTTGCTAGTTTTTGTCGGAATAGTTCACTTCCTTTACAGCTTTGTGTTATGGGAATAAAGGAAGAGTGTGTTTTAGTTAAGAAGAAATTAGTAAATGGTTGAAACTAAACACGGCCACTAGAGTTGAC
Organism: Anisolabis maritima; assembly: GCA_010014785.2. Classification (NCBI taxonomy): domain Eukaryota; kingdom Metazoa; phylum Arthropoda; class Insecta; order Dermaptera; family Anisolabididae; genus Anisolabis; species Anisolabis maritima. Next base: position 5,679 of record JAAAKE020024895.1, on the reverse strand, counting down.
TCGAACATTGCCAAAGCTTGGACCAGTACGACCCTGGGAGAATTGACTAATAAATAAGAAACTAATTGACTTTATTAATTAAGTCCGGTTAACACGATTCCAATTAGCACGGCTTTCGAGTTTACTCGGCAAATTAAATGATAGATATTCGCTCTGGGTGATAAAAATAAGATTTTAACTGTTGTTTATAAAAATTAATAATAATTCATTGTATATATATTATATATACTATAATAATTTATATGTATATATATATCTATTAAAATAAAAATGGCTTGATGGTACAGTCCCTTTGCCAATTAAATAGACTTAAAAAGAAACTATTGTTTAATTTTCTGAAATTCATAACTCAATTGGATACTTAATGTATATAAATAAATATGATTGGATATAGTAAATAAATATAATAAAATCGAAAAATATTCAAAAACAGTCTTTTTACTCTCAGACAACGTTTTGTTATAAGGTTTGTAACTTCTTCAAGCCTTGAGTTATAAATATACAAGAAATTGCTCATTGCAAAACAGGTTAGTAACCACAAAAAAAAAAATATAATTTCTATTTTTTAAAATATCCTCTTTGAATATATTCATTTTTTCTTTTGTTTTCTTGTTTTCAAAAAAAATATTTTTTTTTGCGGTGACTATCCTGTTTAGCAATTTATTTTAATAAGTGAAGCCCTGAAGAAGTTACAAATCTTATAAAGAAACGTTGCCTAAGAGTTATCCTTAAATAAAAAGTCTGCTTTTGAATTTCTTTTTTATTAATATATTTTTCAGCCCTAAAATTTATTTTAAATCTGGAATAGCCTGGCGATGTTTGATGTATATAAATGAAATAAATTTCTTATGGAAATAATTCTCAGGTCTTTAATAAAAACTTTAACCACCAAGTAGCCGTCGATGAATTCCCATTTTTAATAGCCCACTAGTTTGTTTCATTGATACTTAATATTTATATTTTTTTTAAATATAATATCCTAATATATGCGTAAAATAAAAATCTATAGCTTAAAGTTGATTTTTAGGAGAACTCCCTAAATTTATTCATTACTATAAACAAATTGTAACCTTAATATTTTATTGAAAAAATAAGTTTTTTTTTCTTTAATGTTTAGAAGGTTGAGATAAATTATAGTGATAAAGATTAATTCAGTATCATTGAGGTGAAATCCTTTGTGGTTCGAAGAGGAGTGGGGGGAAAGTGTTTTAGCCAAATAAATATTGATATTATAATTTTGTTTCTTATTACTTATTGATTTATATGTGTGTAAGGGCCGAAAAGAGTGAAGAAAGAAAAATAAGCAAGATAATAAATTTTTCATTCTATAAGTACTAACTATTCAGATATTAAAGGTTGATGACAAAGTGAATTGAAAAAATACAAAAGAATCAAAATCTTAGATAGAGATATATATTAAATTTCAATTGTTTATTTCTTCGTCCGGATTTTTTATATTTTGTATTCTTCAAATAATCTTTCAAAAATTAGAAAAATGTAAATGTAAAGATGTGCGATGTCAAATAAGTATTTATAAAGGTAAATAAAACGCTAAATTTTTTGGCAAAATATATTTTATTCGCGTGTGATTAATGCCGGATATTTTATCTAATAAATATCTAGTAAAATAAGAATGATGTCCAAATCTCTTGCTATTTCATTATAATTATAAACAAATCAAAAGAAAAAAGTCCTGCCCCCCTCCCCCCTGCCACGGGGTGGGGGAGGGACCACCCGTGGCTGAGAAGTTAAAGATATTGACATTGTCATTATTGATAACCTTACAAGCCAAGGGGCGTGGATTTGGGTTCGGATCCCATGTAGTATAATGAAAATTTATTTATAGCAATTGGTGTAAATAAATATGCCTGGATAATCTGTATCGTTAATAAATATATTGTGTATGATTTAAAAGTCTATATGGCCTCAGTGTCGAAGAGAGAAAAAAAAAACAGTCTTTTAATTCTCTTCAACACTCGATCCGTGGTTTTAGGCTTTATTAATTTTAGAGATAAGTTATGGCTGTATTCGATGTAGAAGATGTAGGAAAAGATAATGTAGTCAGGAGAAAAACAATTATATTTCTGGTTGACTTTTCGGGCGTAAATTAAAACCAAAAATTAAAAAATACACTTTGGTGTCAGTATTATATAGAAAATATTTTAACAATGTTTTGAATAAAAGTATTTAATTTTGTATGTGAAAGAGCTTCCAGAAATATTATTGTTTTATTTTTTTCTTTCGTTTATTAATTTTTTTTTTTCGAAATTGATATATGAAGTGATCTCCCAATGGATCCAGAAAAGTAATTTCTTGAGTGTGGTAAAGGCACGATTGTAACCGGAATAGTTTGACGAAATAGTAGTATATTTAACATTAATTTCAGGATTGAATTTTAAATTAAGTATTACTTCCAGTGTTCTCAAAAATTCATGTGAGCTCATTATCCGAAATCGGGTTTTACAAAAGTTATCTGTCATTGGCACTTATTTTTGGAATTTAGAAAAATTTTCCGGAATCGTAGATAGAACGGACAACTAGTATAAAGAAAAATCATTCGGTCGACGGAAAAGTTTATAAATTAAAGATATTCTTTGGCATTAGTCATGGTTTATTTTCGAAATTAATAGTATTATATACAATAATACAATATAACCATGACTATGTCATGACCGCTACAAGGCATATATTGAATATTAATATCTAATCTAAATGAATAGGTTACTGTTTAAATAATACAACAGCCACTATTCCTGCTGCTGTTTACTTACCAAAGTATGCATCTACTTGATGAGGGCTGGAGAATTGTATTATTGTATATTAATATTATTTTTTGTTTTATTAATTTCTTATAATTGCTTATAATAACAATAATCGTGAAAGTCTAAATTTCCTAATTTGATTTTCCGTTACACTGGTTGCTGTCGACGAAGAAGGCCTCGACTCGTGATCGAAACGTCGACTAGAAAATTAGATTATTTTTCAAGATTTATTTTTGATTCCTATGAATCAGGTATAAACATGCAATGAACGAATCGAAGCAATCTATTATAAGCCAAAGCATTGTTTTTAATAAAATAATGGCGATCCCGGGTTCTACTCCCAGGTCACTTGATCAACCAAAAAAAAATAAACTCAAAAAAATTAATTTGATTTTTTCCCGTTCTAATCAAATGTTATACAAATTTCTCCAGCTTACAATAAAATTTTTTTTAACATTATATAATGGAATTCGAAATTTAATCAAACATATTGCATGTTCAAGATGGATTTTTTTCCTTTTCGGTGTCGAAGACCAGAGAATAAATATACATTATCCGATGTCTGTTATTTATTTAAATTAATTGGTAGTCTATTCAAAATGGATTATTTAGATATAAAGTAAGATTAATATTTATTAATGGCTTTAGCAAATCTGAATTATTATATTAATAAAACTTGTTTAAAAGTTGTGCAAATATTCTATTATGCCATTTGCATTATCGATGGAAAAGAGAAGAAACTTTTTAACAACTTGCAATATTATTATTTCTTAACGGATGATTAAACAATCGAAGTTTTTTAAATTATATATTTAAAAAAATGAAATTAGAGGGAACTATTTCTTTTTTTTTTATTCGCTAAAGGACGTAGAAATAAAAGAACATGGTTATTTTCCTTTTGAATAAACCTTTTAAGAAATAATTGGGGCAACCACCTCGACCAGGAAGGTGAAATAGCTATATAGTAACTTATTGGTGGGCAATATTTAAATAAGAAAAATTATTTATGATTTGATAGAAAAGATGCACAGCCTTTTTATTTACGAATTAATGACGATGTTTCGACAGCGTTTCTGTCATCAGGACTTTTTCATAGTCATTACTTTAGAATCTTTCTGACAAAAAAAGTTGGATTGCTTGTTTAAATAATTGTACGCTGAAAAAGATCTGATGAAGACAGAATCGCTGACAAAACGTCGTTATTAAAACGTGAATAAAAATTTTTGCGTATTTTTTTTTTTCTATCAAATCTTTGAAAAAATTCCAGTTTAATAAATTAATGGAAAAAAAAAATTATTCTTGGATTAAGTCTTGGAGATTGCCATCAACTCGTCTTAAGCCTTGATATACTAGTATGAGTTCAGGTATCTAAGGTGTATATATAACAGACGAGAATTTAAGAGCTTATCGTTAAATTTAACTTAACGAATATTATTTTTCTTTTGTAAAAAATCCCACTTCTTTTTAGAGACGTAACGTTTTTTGCAGAAATGAAAACTAATTTTAAAATCCTCAAAAGAGAAAGAGACCAGAGGAAAAAATATTTTATTATTTATTTATTGATTTTGAGTAGCTACTTCTCTTCTCGCAAATACTTAAAGTACATACTCTTTTTCAATAAAAATCGGATGAAGAAAATTTATAAAAAAAAAAAAAGATATAAAATTTCCTATCTTTTACATATCAATAGATTTTCTAATTAGTGTTTTTAATTAAGAAGTGCAATTATTTCTTATTATTGAAACAAAACAGTTCTTGTTACTTTTTCGTTGTAACAAAAATAAACTATAGTCCGACCGGTCTTAGAATTCCTTAAATTTTATCCCCACGCTAAAACTATGAATGCCGAAAGATGCTCCCACCAGTGCAGTTCCAAGCCTCTATTCCTCTAAGAGAGGAGAAGCCAACGCCATACGTTTTTCCTTGTCTCTGTATAACTCTCTGGAAATCTGAGATCAATCGCACTATAAAATTCTTTTAAATTTCAAAACACCTCACTATTTATTAATAAATAGCGAATAAAAATTATAATAAATTTTTTTAAAGATATTAAATTTAAAATAATTGCGAGTCAAACACACAAATACATACAATTATTTTCATTTTTAAATATTCCAATAAAGAAGCGAATTTTTTTTTTTTTTCGAATGACAAAACCCTTTTATTTTTTATTTTTTTATTTGTAAATGTAAATGCAAATTTGCCTAATGCTAAAATACAATTGTGAAAAAGTTTTTTTTTTTATTTTTTATTTTTTTATTTGCTACCGTGAATGTCAATTGTCTGCATGAATCAACAAATTGGCCTTTTGTGTCGCCTCCGGTATCATGTGAATGTCAAGGGAGGGAAGCGGGGAGGTGTTGGTCATACACATTAATACACACCACTTGTCTTTAATATTTATTGCATCAAATAGACAGACAGACCTTAAATGGAGAGTGTAGAGCATTTTCAGGGAGGTGGAGATTAATTCAACCGTCGAACAAAGGATCATCAGCAATAATCAGAAATTTATAGTTAAATAACGTTTGAACAGCTCATAGGTAATATTTTTAGAATCATATGATTTTTCCTCTATATAAATATTTAAATTAGCAGTCTATTACCTGTATGCTTTGTAGGGTTAGTCTAGGATTTAGGGGTCGGCAATCTACAGTGCACGTTGTTCCTTGATTATAACTATGGCTATTTATAACATTTTGATATCTTTCAAATAAAAAGTTCAATAATCTTCTTCTTTATATGGCTACCAATTAATATGAAAAAGGATGGAGTCTAAATGGCCTCATATGCCGAAGACTTAAAAAATCTTCTGGGTGACATAAAAAAGTAATAAATCCACGTAAAAAGAGATTAATTTCTTAATCCTTGCTTGGGACATCTTGGAAAGATATTTATTTACCTGATCGGTTGATTG